>JAPFFP010033148.1:0-15504 GCA_026153255.1 Solanum medicagineum | reverse complement strand
AACCGTGCGCTGGTGCATGGGTGACCCATGGCTGGCAAAGCGGACAATATATGCACGTGTGGGTCCGGGCTGTTACAATGGGAAGGAAACCTCTTTTACCAAAATTCACTTTCTTCGTACTTGGCATACAAATTATCTTTCCTCAATCTTTGTAGCACTACCCTCAAATAGCCCATATGCTCCTCTTCACTCTGTGAATAGATCAAAATATCATCAATGAAGACTATAACAAACGAGTCAAGGAATGGTTTGAAGAACCTATTCATAAGATCCATGAAGATAGTCGGTGTAATGGTCAACCCAAAAGACATCACAACAAACTCATAATGCCCATACCTAGTCCAGAAGGTCGTCTTGGGAATATCAAACTCTCTCACCTTCACTTGATGGTACCCAAATCAAAGATCAGTCTTAGAGAAGTGACTAGCCCCTTGCAATTGCTCAAACGAATCATCTATCCTTGGAAGAGGATACTTATTCTTTATGGTGACCCTATTAAGTTGCCGCTAAGGGACCCATCTTTTTTCTTCACAAATAACACCGGTGCACCCCAAGGTGATTGGCTAGACCTAATAAAACCCTTCTCCAACAAATCCCTTAATTGCTTCTTCAACTCCTTTAGCTCCGTCAGGGCCATATGGTAAGGGGGAATAGAAATGGTTTGAGTATTGGGAAGGAGGTCTATACCAAAATCTATATCCCTTTCGGCAGGAACACCGGGAAGGTCATTTGGAAAGATATCAAGGAACTCATTTCCAATCGGAACCGACTATATGGGAAGGACCTTGAACTCCACATCCCTAACCGTCACAAGATGATAGAGACACCCCTTAGAGATCAACTTACGAGCTTTAATGCAAGAGATTGAACCTGCCCTTTACCACCACATCATGACTCTCCCACTCTAGAATGGGCTCATTTGGGAATTGAAATTTGACCCTACAACTTCTATAATCAATAGAGGCATAGTATGTATGCAACCAATCCATAAATGACATCAAAATCAACCATATCCAACTCAACAAGATCACAAGGCAATATTTTATGCAAGATGCAAGTGGGACAGTTTCTATAGACCTTTCGAGCAACAATAGATACACCAATAAGTGTAGATACCTCATATGACTCACACAACAATTTGGGCTCAACATGAAACTTTTTCGCAACAAAAGGGGTAACAAAAGAAGGAGTGGCACCCGGATCAATCAATACATACACATCAAAATCAAAGACTTTTAACATACTAGTGACGACATAGGGAAACTCCTCAACCCCTTACCTTTCTTGGAGTGTATAGAACCGATTGTACCTTGGGGCACCCCCTTGTTGACCACCTCTCTCCAAAAGAACCACACTTGGACCTTGTGGATGAACCTCCTTACCATTGTTGCGATTTAGAGGGCAATCCATCACCTTATGCCCAACTTCCCCACAACCATAACAAGCATTAGTATCCCTCAAGCACGGGCCATTATGACCCCTACCACATTGTGGACACCAAGCATTAGGAACCACACCCCCAACACCTTGGGTCCTTGGAAAGTCATTGGCAACCCTCTTTTTAAATGCATGAGAAGACCCTTGTCCTTGATGGAACCGACCACCTTTTCGACTTTGGAACTTTCCCTCAAAACAGGCCCTCTTGGCCTCATGACCCCTTCTCTTCCTGAATTTCTCCTCCTCCATTTGTTCGGCATAGGTCATCAAACGGGACAAATCCATGTCACCAATCAACATAGTGCACCAACATTCCTCACTCATCAAATCAGATACACCCATCACAAACTTGTTTATTCTAGACCTTGGGGCGGCAATCAAGTGGGGAGCATATTAAGAGAGTTGATTGAACTTAAGAGCATACTCCGTCACACTCAAAGACCATTGTCTCAAATTCATAAACTCCACTAATTTGGCTTCCTTAAGCTCAAGAGGGAAGAACCGATTAAGAAAAGCCGCCTTAAACTCCTCCCAAAGCACCACATTATTGATTCTCTTCTCCTCCTTCCATTGATTAAACCATATTTGTGCCACCCCCTTGAGTTGGTAAGCCGCTAACTCTACTTCTCTTCCAATCTAGCACCCATAATAGCCAAAATCTTGTAGACCTCATCAATGAACTCTTGAGGGTCTTCATCCACCTTTGACCCATAAAATTCCGAAGGATTCATCCTCATGAAGTCTCTCACCTAAGATGCCGATGTAGGAGCATGAGGGGCTTGGGTCCCCTGGTTGGCTTCGTCAGCTACAACTTGCGCTAGCAAAGTGAGAGCATCCTAGAGCTCACCATGATTCGGTTATTCCTTTGGAATGTGGGCTCTCCTTCCTCTTGTGTTAGGAATGATCTAACATAGCAATGAATAATCGTTATGAGGGGGAACCTTACTTTAACTCTATAGCACGACATAGAACAAAAAGATGGAAAACATTTTCGAAACGCCTCATAGCCTCTTGCTCATAGTTGTGGTGCATAACACAACCATGAACAAGACTCTAATTGATGCAGTGTGTTGGACGTCGAGGACTATTAACAACCTAGAGCTCTGATACCAAGTTTTTCACCACCCAAGCCTAGGTTCTAGACATGACACGATGAATGGGGAACCCAAAGATACCCCAAACAAGCCTCTTAACATATCTTTACACATCATTGGTCGCGGAAGCAATTAAATAACATAATAAGAGTAGAAATAAGGGGAAAAGGGCTAAAGGAATACTTTCATAACATAAGGATCAAGACAAGATAGCCAAGGCTCAGTACATAACATGTCAAACAATACCTCTACTACATAGATAAGAGCGGAAGCCAAGACAAGCAGCCAAGCTCACCCTCATAGTCAATATAAAAGAAATATAGTCTTAGAACATAGCATGAGGTCATAGACAACGTCTCTAGAATGGAAGACTCACTAACTAGCCTGAGGAAAATCATAATAACCACGTGGAGGAAGATGCTCAAGTGGGGCTCGGTTCCTACATGGTGACATTATGTAGGCATAGAGTATGCGTTAGTACGTTTGAATGTACTAAGTATGAAGGATGCATCGCAAAAAGAGATAAGCACATAATTGAAATGCATAAGCAGAGGCAATGAGTAGTATATAACAATATGGTATGCATGGAAAATACATGAAGTAAGATCATGCTTATAAAGAACATAATACATGTGTGAGGAGAGACCATTATTAGTGAAAATCCAAATTCTATCACCTCCTTGGAAAGGTTAATGAGGTACAAACCCCTCAATGTGGTTGACTAGGTACATAGTTGATGAGGTACAAACCTCCCACCCACCCCCCAACATGGTTATCAAGGTACAAACCCCTCAACATGGTTACACGAGCCTACCACCTCCCGAGCGAGGGGATGGAGGTACAAACCCCTCACATGGTTATCCGGGCCGACAACCTCCTGAGTGAGGCTTGGTTAATTCGCAACACTACAGAGATAATATCACATACATACATTCCTTTCATCATCATATAGTAATTCAACTCATAAGACATGCATTGGACCTTCAAGTCCTCAAGCAATCATAATCAAATATTTTATCAAATACTTGGCGAGTGTGTAGTGCTAGTGTAAAACCATGCAATTCAAGAGTGGAATCATGCTAGAAAATTTAGTGTAAAACCATCAATACATATTTGGTAACACCCTCAAACAATATACATCAAAATCCTTCATCAAATTTCACAATAAATCTTAGATTCATAGCTTAAAACATTCTAAAACAGTCACAATGATGAAGCCCCAAATAGTGTGCTGTGAAATTCATAACAAGTAAGACCCATGAGTAAATCAACTTTAAATCATGCAATTTTAGGTAAAAGGAAGCTTGGACATCATGGGTGAAAGGAACCCATAAATGAAACCCACATACCTTAGCTTTGGAGAATTTCTTGAAGAAGATTTGAAATGGAGACTTGAAGCTTGAATGAGAACCTTAAAATTCGAATGAGTTTTGGGACTTGGAATTGAGGATGAAATATTGTCTAAGTGTTTGAGAGGCTTTTGGGGAATCTCCTGAATGATATGAAGATGAAATATTGCTAAGTATATGCATTTTCATGCATAGGAACAGTTAGACCCAAAGGCCTTGGATCGGACAAGAAAACTGGCAGCCGAAATACACTGTAGCGCGCCCTTGGCGCGTGGCACCAGGGGGCGGATGCTCTCTAGAAATTGCATCTTTACAATTTTCAAATTTTACTACGGTTACTCTTAAATTGGGGTTAGATCCATTACCCACTCAATTTGACCCCCTGAACAAGAATATGAAGTCGGATCTTCGATATCACGAACGAATTTTGAGATATATGAAAATTATGATTCCAAGCATTTTCGAGGCACATTTTTGGCACTTTTTGGGGTCGTTTCAACCATCCATCATGTTACTTTCACAAAATTTTCTAAGTATGGTTTGATAGATCAGTAACTGAACTGTGTGGCATCACACGGCCCATGAACCAGTCCATGAGTGACACTTAGGCAAAAAAAATTTCAAGTGTTGGCCAAGTTTCTAATTTCCAGAAATTGTCCAAATGTTGGTTCACCGGCATTCCACACATACCGTGGAGTGCCACACGGCCCTTGTAACCTCAAGTGAGTGACATTTCATCAATTTTTCTCTCTGTTTCATTAGTGACAGTTTCGTAAATTTAGTTTATTCTAATGACTTTTGGGGCTTCCTTTGCTATTCTAACCCTTCCTAAAGACCTAAACCCCATTCCTAACTATCAAATTTACTCCTCTCCATTTGAATACACTCTCAAATTCTCTAAAGAGCCTCTACCGAAACCCCAATACAAATTCAAGGAAACTCTAGAACAAATTTTGGATTTCAAGACCCCATTCCAAGCTTTAAGCCTTTCTCAACCCAATTTCAAGAAATTCAAGATCTAAGGTATGTGGGTTTCAACCATTGGCTCTTTTTACCCATGGTGCCTAATATTCCTTTTTATAAAAATTTCATGTTTTCAAGTTAGAATATCTATGGTTGTCTCTTATTATGAAAGTTGAATATAAACCATGTTGGGTTTTCATAAATTGTTGATTGTTTAAGCATATTTTGAGCTATAAATCTATGATCCATTATGTGACTTGATGAACAGTTTTGATCTATGTGGCATGAAGGTATTACCAAGTATTGCTGGGTAGTTTTACATGGATTTTTCTAACATGATTTCACTCTTGAATCTCATGGTATTGTATTAACATTACAAACCCGCCAAGTGTTTGATAAATGTCCGATTATGGATTCTTGAGTTATTAAAGGTCTAATGCATGATATATGAGTTGAGTGATTTTATGATGATGAAAGGAATGTATATATCAGTTGTTTTCATGAAAAGTATCTATAGTATTGTAAGTTGACCACACCTAGTTGAGGAGGTGTTATGCCTCAACCACTATGATGGGGGGTGGTATGCCCATCTACCAATTGAGGGGTACATTCACTCAATCACTTTGATGTGAGGTGGTCATGCTCATCTACCAATTGAGGGGTACATTCACCCAATCATTTTGATGGGTGGTGGTCATGCTCATCTATCAATTGGGGGGTATATTCTTTAATCACTTTGATGAGGGGTGGTCACGCTCATTTACCAATTGAGGGGTAAATTTCTCAATCACTTCCCAAGTGGTGGTCATACCTAGGATTCTAAGTACTAGTTTGCTTGTTCTATAAAGGTGGTCTCTTTCTATATATGTAATATATTCTCTATAAGCATGTTTTACTTCAAGCATTGATTATGCATCCCATATTGTTATTGTACTTACCCATTAGTCATGTATATGTATCTTTATTATGTTGCCTATCTCTTGTTGCATTGCATCCTACATACTTAGTACATTTAAACGTATTAATGCATACTCTATGCCTACATAATATTACCATGTAAGAACCGGATCTCCACTTGATCCTCCTCCTCCATGTGACTTGTGCTATCTATTGAAGCAAACTTGGTGAGTCCTTAACTTCCGAGGACGATATCAATTGATCTTATGTTATGTAAAGACTTCTTTCTTTGTTTGATGTTTATGACTATGAGGGTGAGCTCGGAGAGTGTCTTGGCCCCGCTCAACTCTATGATTAGAAGATTTGTTAGACAAGTTGTGTAACTATGCTTTGAGCATTGACTTTTCTTTTCTCTTGAATGATCTTATGTATGAAAGACTCCCTTAGCCCCTTTTTCCCTTATTATGCTCTTGTTGTTGATTAGTGACTTCTGCGACAAAGGATGTGCAATCGATATGCTAAGAGGCTTGTTTGGGGTTCCTTCGGTTTCCCCATCTGCGTCACGTCTAGGTCCTAGGCTTGGGTCATGACACCCCTAATAAACAATAAATCCCAATTTCAGTATTATTCTTGTTTACAATGATTGTTACAAATTAATGAAAAACACAATTAAAAAGATGCCCATCTGTTCCATTTGGATCCATTCCCGTGCAGGTGAACTCATCACATCTTCACTTGAATTTAAAACTCGCTACATTATTCTAAAACATACCAAAACTATACAAGACATTCGAGTTATTCAAAAAAATATCAAAAAAAAAATATTGATGGAGATATATTCTTAAAGCCCCTAAATAGTTCAACATACAAGAAAGAAGAGAACGACAACTGAATGCTTCAGAAAGATATTAATCACGTGAACGTGAAATTTACTCAAACCAAGAAGTAAACTCTTAAGAAATTGAATGTTATGAGAAGAGATATTTTTTAATTTCGTGTGCAGACCTATTTTTTTTTCTTTTATACAGAGACAAACCTTTTAGAGTAAAGAAACAACCCCTTTTTTTAGAGTAAAAACTTTGTTTTTGAAAGAATGAGAGGAAGTACCTATTTATACACCAACTGGTGAAGAAACGAAATTGGCTGGGGAAAAAAATTGTTAACTCTAAATTATCATGATTGAAGGGGTAAAATCATAACTTAATCAGACAAAAGATTCAGCCAATAATTTGCCAAAAAAAGTAGTCAAAGAGAATATTACACTTTACAAAATAATAAGAAATCTGCCATATAAAAATTTCCATAAGCAAATAAGGCAATCAGTAAATAAACAACAGGAGTTATTCAGGATAAAATATTTTCACTTGATAAAAGTAGTAACTAAACTGTAAGAATCATTCAAGAATGAAACATTCATGCTTGATAAAAAACATGTGAAGGATCTACCATGTAGAAATTTACCATAAACAACAACAACAACATACTCAGTGGAATACCACAAGTGGGATCTGGGGATGGTAGAATATACGCAGACCTTACCACTCCCTCATAGAGGTAGAGAGGCTGTTTCCTAGAGACCTCGTCTCAGAAACCCATTAGAAGAATAAACTAGATATGAAAGACAGGGAATAAAAGAAAGGGAATAGTAAGGGCAACTAATAGCTAAAAATGTATAATGGTATACAAAACATGGTAAATTTACATCTATAAGACTGATAACAGCACACAAGATATAAAGGCACAACTAAACCTACTATCCTACTATACCCCACAACTAGCTAATAACCTAACTTACTAACCTATTAACCTGTTACTCTAATTCGCGACCTCCACTCCTTCCTATCTAAGGTCATATCCTCGGTGAGATCAAGTTTCACCATATCTTGTCTAATCATCTCCCCCAATACTTCCTCGATCTACCTCTACCCTTCCGAGCAACTCCTCCTAAATCCAACCTCTTGCACCTCCTAACGAGAGAATTGGCACTTCTTCTCTGCACATGTCCAAACCATGATAGTCTCGCTTTTTCATCTTATCAGCCACAGGAGCAACCTCTAGCTTCTCCCGAATGGTTTCATTCCTAATCTTATCACTCCTGATATGTCCACACATCTATCTCAACATCCTCATCTCCGTGACCTGCATCTTCTGAACATGTGAGTTTTTTATTGGCCAACACTCCACCCTATACAGCAAAGACGGTCTAACCACCATCCTATATAACTTACCTTTGAGTTTAGGTGGTATCCTCTTATCACACAGTACTCTAGAGGCAAGGCTTCATTTTGTCCATGCTATCCCAATACGGTATGTGATGTCATCATCGATATCACAACTACTCTGGATGATGGACCCAAGATATTTGAAATTTTCTCTCTTGGAGATAGGTTGAGTAGAAATTCTCACATCAATGTCTGCTTTATCCCCCATTATACTAAATTTGCACTCCAAGTACTTTGTTTTGGTCCTACTCAGTTTGAACCTTTTAGACTCCAACGCATGTCTCTAGACCTCCAATCTATCATTAACTTTAGCTCAAGTCTCATCAATCAATACTATGTCATCTACAAATAACATACACTATGGAATCTCTTCTAGAATAGACCGTGTCAGCTCATCCATCACCAAGGAAAATAGAAAAGGGCTCAACACAGATCCTTGATGAAGTCCTATTTCAACAGGAAAATACTCTGAGTCTCTTCTTGCCGTTCTTACCGGAGTTTTGGCTTCGTTGTACATGTACTTTATCACCCTAATATATGCCATCGGAAAACCTTTCACCTCTAGGCACCTTCATAGGATATCCCTCGGAACTTTTTCATAGGCCTTCTTAAGATCAATGAACACCATATGAAGGTTTTTTCTTTCTTTCCCTATATTTCTCCACTAATCTCTAAACAAGATGAATAGCTTCAGTAGTTGACCTCCCCAACATGAATCCAAACTGATTCTCTAAAACAATCACTACTTTTCTAAATCTCATCTCTATTACTCTCTCCCAAACCTTCATAGTGTGACATAGCAACTGGATACCCCTGTAATTGTTACAGTTTTGAATATCCCCCTTGTTCTTGTACAATGGAACCATTGTACTCCTCCTCCATTCATCAGGCATCTTGGCAATCTTCATAATAGTATTGAACAGTCTATTCAACCATTATATGTCATCCTTGATCATATACTTCAAAAACTCAACCAGAATGTCATCGGGTCCGATCGTCGTCCCTCTTTTCATCCTACTAATAGCACGTCTAACCTCCTCAACTCTGAACCGCCGACAATAACTAAAATCATGTTTGACTTTGGGAGTGTGCCAGCTCACCTAGCTCTATATCTCTATCTCCTTTTTCATTTAAGAGTTTGTGAAAGTAAGCTAGCCACCTTAGCTTAATGGACGTCTCATCCACCAACTCCTCACCCTCCTCATCCTTAATGAACTTCACTTAATCCAAGTTGCAAGATTTCGTTTCTCTCTCTTTTGCAAGCCTATACAATCTCTTGTCCCTAACTTTATCACTTAGCTCCACATATAGTCGCTCAAATATTGTTGTCTTAGCAGTCGTCACTACCATCTTCACTTTTGTCTTTGCCATCTTATAAATCTCCGTCAGTCATCACTTCTCGTCATCATCCCTACACTCCAACCACCTCGCATAAGAAATATTCATAGCTTTCACTTTTCCCTGGACTTCGTCATTCCATCCCCAATCGCCTCGACGTTCATCAAAGGTCCCTCTCGAGACCCTAGTACCTCGGTAGCTACTTTCTGAATGCAACAAGCAGTAGTGCCCCACATATATTTCACATCTCCGCCACTACTCAAAGCCTCTAAACTACTCAACTTTCCTTCTATCTCTCGTGAAAGGGAAAGGGTCAGGCCTCCCCATCTAATCCTCGATTGAACATTAAACGCCTTCTTCTTGTTTTCTCTCTTAATTTCCAAATCCATCACTAGAAGCCTATGTTAAGTGGAAATATTTTCACTCGGAATAACCATGCAATTATTAAAAAGGCTTCTATCATAAACAACCAAGAATCAATAACCAAACAGTAAGAATTATTCAAAAATAACATATTTACGTTCAACTCTTCCTTCATCAAAGGAGCAAATCAAAACACTCAAAAGGAAACTCCTTTCCTATTATGCTAATTATTATGAAAAAATAATCAAAGCTGCAGTGAAATCATAATAATTTACTAAATTTAGAGAAAATCAGTCAATCATGTTGTCTCTTACCATAATAGGGAAGTACTAATGTAACACCCTTTGAAATTATCAAAATGCCTCTAGAAAGTAGTCGTGTGTATAACGCATCTCCCCAAACTCCAATGGAAAATTTGAATCAAATTTGTGATCAGCGCAAAAACTTGAGTGGGAATATGACCTCGACCCAATTTTAGAACAACCGAGTCAAAAAATAAATTTTGCTAATTAATTCTGAGATAGTGAGAGTGCGTGTCTAGGACGCGACGCGTCTGGGGCGTGGACTCACACTTCAATTTTTTTTATTTTCGATGGGAAATTGGAAATCACAAAATTTCGCAAAAAACACATGTCGCGCGCGGACATGTTGTTACAAAGTGAAAAATTAATTTTATTACAAGAAGGGCCTTTTGGTCATTCCTCAACCTATCTTAAGTCCCAAAAACATGTTTAAGGGCTATTTTACTCAGGTTAAGAGTTTCAAGATCCATTCTTCTTAGTTCTATGTGAAAATTCTTGAGAGAGGGGACAAGAAAAGTTTGTGGATTTCAAGATTGTGAGGCACTTTCTTGAAGAAGCCTGAGAAATTCTCCATCCCAAGTATGTAAGGCTACCCAAAACATGGGATTGTTCTCTCATGTGCACCATAGATAGTACAAAGTTAATAAGTTGAATGTGAAGAGTCTTGTATGTGAAATTCTTGGGTATTTCATTGAATATTTTCTCATATATATATTTCTAGACTGATGATATACTATCAAAATACAACACATTTGGTGCCTAAAACAAGGAATTTTGTGTGTTCTCAATGCGAATTTTTATGATTTTTATGTGTTTTGTATTTAGTTTTACAGAAAATATAGGTCTACTTGATTTTGGGAAAAGCAGCAGATTTTATTGAAATTAAGAACCTACGAGACCCACTGCGATTCGTAGACCATGCTTCGAGTCATAAGGGATGACTATAGCGATTAACAGTTTCCAAAATAAAAATATGAGAAATTGAAGTTCGGCCATACCATCCAAGCGCACAGGTCGTAGTCCTCACAACGACTCTTAGAAGAGGACCTCATAGTGATTAACAGTGTTGATTAAAATTGGACCAAGAACTACAAGCATGGACTACGAGAAAGCACTACGACTCATTACTAGATAATGACTAATAGTATGGATCGTAGCAGTCAAGTCCAAAATGCCAAGTGTTGACTATGAAAGCCCGATTATGACTCGTAGATCACCCTACGAGTCGTAATTGTTGTCGACCAGATTTTCTAATATATTTTAAGGACTTTTTTATAAATAGTATAAATAGTATAAATAGTACAAGTTAGAGTTTTTAGCAGAGAAGAATCAGATTTCACATAACGTAGAATATTTTATAGAGAGAATCTTTAGGTTTTAGAGTAGAAAACTAGGGTTTATCTTGAGGACTCAATTTGGGGATTGGAATCACTTGTAATTCAACTTCATCTTCAAGCTTGTAAATCCAAACTCCAGGTGCTTTATTGTTCTTTATTTTTCTCGGGTAATTTCTCAACTATGTTTATTTCATTCATTATTTGTGTTGTTGCCCAAGCTATGAGTATCTAAACCCCCACAAGCTGGGTGTTGTGGGAACCATGAGTAGCTAGCTTAATAACCCAGATTACTTGCATCTCATGAGTTGGCTATATACATGTATTATCCATTTTCCTTCTTTTGGCTTGTGATTGCATGGTGATTAATATTAAACCCCGCCTAGTGTCATCTTCCCGACCAAGGTAGTGATGAATAGGAAAAGAAAATCTGTGACAGAATTTGATTGATGTGTTCTCGACTTATCAACCAATCCCAATCAAGGAGAGTTGACTAGGAAAATAGGTAACAATTACTTTGGCCACTATGGTTTCCAGCCAAGCGCGATAGTGAAATTCGACCTTCGCCTTCAGAAGATGGTTAAAAGAATCTATGTTACTGTCCTGCAGGCAATGTCCCAATTTAGGTTGTGTTTTTTGAGGTATTTGAGTTAGTGAATCATGGGGAACACAATTTCCCAAGTTGCTCTCCAATGTGATTGTCTCATTGCTTTGTTAGTCTAGTTTTCATTTCTTATAAGTCATTTCAACACCGGCCCCCCCCCCCTTTAATTGAGAATAGAGTTAATTGATGTTAAAATAATTGTTGGTAAATCAAAGAGGTAAAATGTTGTATTCCCTCTGGATTCAACCCTAACCTATGGTTAGGTTTTATATTTGACAATGATCGTTTTACACTCAAAGTGAGAGGTACTAGTGAGCGTGATCAAAATAAATGGCACCATTGCTGGGGAATACAATGTGGTTTTGACTTGATTACACTAGTAGTTAATTCAAGTGTTGATTGCTTAATTCTCTTGTATTTTACTCTTTTTTTATTTGTGTTGTTTAGTTTTTTTTGCAGGGTATACTAGGTGTATGCCAAACATAAGGAGCCAAGGCGGACCCTTAACTCTAAGTAATCTTGAGATCTATCATGTTGCAAGGAGAATAGCCCAAAGAAACGTGGATGTTGCAGTTGATGAAGCCATGGATCACATGATGAAGTGGGTCGAGAGTAGAATCCATCACCAAGGGAAAAAACCCATACCATAGGGATTTCAATGAGAACGCATATAGTTGGAATCAATATCAGTCAGACCCTATGGCCATAGCTGTCCCAGGTGCTATAGGGTTGCCACCACTACTAGCATAAACTAAGTTTACAGTGTCGAGTGGATTACTCCAAATGCTTCAGAACCGTTGTTTGTTTGCAAGGTTACCTACTGAGGATCCTCATAGTCATCTTCATAATGTTGCATTTGTGTGTAGATGTGTGATGGGTACACAGAATCTATCTATGGATTTTGTTGGGTTATGAGTGTTCCCTTTATCTCTTACAATAAATGCAGCAATATGGTTGTTAGAACTCCCGCAGAGTTTAATCACCAGTTGGGTAGAATTGCAAAGAACCTTCCTAGAGCAATATTTTCCAAGGTCTAAAAAGCTCAAACTAAAGGACCAAATCAATAACTTTAAGCAATTGCCGGGTGATTCTATTAGTACAATGTGGGAGAGGTTCACCCAGTGTTTGAGAATGGTTTCGGTATATTGTGGATGATGCCTTGGTGGAAATCTTCTATTGGGCTCTTCATGAGAATAGTCAAGCATGTGCCGATACAATTATGGAAGACATGTTCTTAGACCAATCGTTCACTAGGATAGCGGAAAGGATGGAGCAAGTAGTGAAGACAAATAGAGCATGGGGCCAAAGGGAGAGAGCTACTACAAAAAGCTCTTGCACGGTGAGCATTAGTTCAGATCAAGCAAAAATCAGTGATGGTATCATGCAACAACTTGCTCAACTTCGCACTAGTGTGGACTTGGTGGTGAAACAAACTCAAGAAAGTGTTCATGCGGTAGTCCACCAACCCCCCAGAGCACCCATGTATCGTAAGTCATATTACAATGAAGATCCTTTCTTTGTTAGAGATCAAGCGGTGGGCTTTCAGAACTATGCCCAAGGGTCCAATTCTGGCTATTAGTGTCAAGGTTCCAAAAATCAAGGTCGGAACTATAATTGAGAGTGTACATATAGAGATAACTGTGGTGGTTATTCGAGAGAGATAGGGTGCCTGAGGACGACTGGGGACGAAGAGATAGATATAGAAATAGTCCTTATGTGCCTCCTCAAAATCGGAAAGCTAGTTCTAGCAATTTAAGGGTCGAGGAAATGCTTGACAAGTTGTTGAAGAGGGTCGATCACTAAGATGAGACTTTAAAGGGAATGAAATCGGATATCTCAAGTATCAACAAAAAGATTGAGTCTCACTCGATGACAATCAAGCAATTGGAACAACAATTTCGTCAAGTATCCCTCCAATTGAATCAACGCCAAAAGGGTACTTTGCCAAGCAATATGGGTCAAAACCCAAAGAATGAGGGACATTGTATGGTGGTTATGACGAGAAGTGGGAAGAGTCCCATTGACCCCCCTAAGCCAATGGTTGTGAATAAGGGTTGTGTAAAACGTGTTGATGACAAGTTTGAAGTTGAGGAAAGAGGCTTGGCCAACAATAGGATGAGAAGTGGAGAGGTGAAGGAGCAAGAAAAGGCCAAGACTATCCCAAGACCTCCCCCTCTTTTTCCCCAAAGGCTCAAGAAAAAGGAGGAGGATGGTAAATTCAAACACTTCCTTTCAATGTTGAAGCAATTGTCCATTAACATTCCTCTTCTTGAGGCACCGGACAAAATGCCCGGGTATGCCAAGGACATGAAGAATTTTGTAATGAAAAAGTGCAAGGTTAGTCAAGAGCTTTAGCAAGAGCTTCAACAGTGTAGTGCCATCATGACCAAATGCTTTTTCCAAAAGAGGGATAATCCCAGTGCATTTACCATTCTTTGTACCATCAGCGATGTTAAGTTTGCATAAGCATTATGCGACTCGGGAGCAAGTATAAATTTGATACGTCTTGCCATGCTTAAAAATCTTGGTTTGGGTTCACCTACTCCAACACAAATGAGGTTATTGATGGTGGATAAGAAAATCAAGAAGCTGGAGGGAATACTCTATGATGTCTTAGTCAAAGTGGATAAATTCATTTTCCCTATGGATTTGTGATTTTTGATTGTGAAGTTGATTTTAAGGTCCCTATTATTTTCGAAAGGGCATTTTTGGCAACCAGGAGAGCCTAGGTGGACATGGATTTCGGTCAACTCAGGTTTAGGGTTAATGATGCAGAGGTAGTTTTCGATATCTGTCAGTTTATGAAGTACCCCGATGAACTCAAAAGCGAAGTGTGGGCTATTGAGGAGTTTTGATGACTCAAGCTGACTAAGTCATGCCACGACGTTAAACAAGGTACTTCTTGGGGGGAAACCCAAGCCCTTTCTCTGTTTTTGCTTATGTTAAGTTATTTTCATTGTGTGAATTTTTATTTTGTGGATTGATTATGGTTTGTTTTTCTCTTTTAAGACATTGAATCAGTTGTATATTTGGATAATAGTGTATTTTGAGATCAAGGTTTGTAAGGATTGAACAAGTTCAGAAAGTCGCTGAAAATAGCATTGGAAGCAACCTTTACGACTAGGCCTATGAGCCATAGCGTGTACTACGACTCGTTGTCATCTCTCGTAGAGGATAACAGTGATGATTGAAGTTGGCACTTAAACTACAAGCCAACTTTACGACTCATAGTCCCAACTACGAGCTGTAAATGGGGTTCGTAGTGCCCAGGTATGTTTCTGTAGTTTTTCTAAGTTTTGAGTGGTCTATGAGACTAAGACCTATGGGTTGTAGTCCGAGCTACTACGATGTAACACCCCACACCTTACAATACTAGTACAATTCAAATGGAACATGACATGGTTTGGACAATGGACGTTAATTCTCAAATGTGCTTGAATCTCGCATTAGTGGGCTATATGTGTATCTAGCGCTTAAGAGGGTTGAGTGTATATGTGTTGTGTGTCTAAATGAGGAGGTTATACCCTTAAAATGAAGTGAGAGAATTGAGGTGCTTGTAGGACTTATAAGCTAGTAGGTGACTCAGCAACTTGCTTAGCTT
>JAPFFP010033137.1:0-15504 GCA_026153255.1 Solanum medicagineum | reverse complement strand
TTTTATGATCATGATTAGGAAAACCATGTGAAAATGATTGTAGTAGTAGGAAGAATGTGATGTATGATTGTCTATATCCCTGTAAAGAATCGGTTCTTGACTTCTATCCTTGTTAGGTGACTTTGATGTCGTTTTTATGTCCATATGATTTTGTTTTGTATTTTATGGGTCATTATCTTGTGAAGAACCTATGGGGTTGAATTTGTTGGGTTGAAGGATGTTACAATTCTATTAAGGCAAATTACTCATGCATAAACTTGAGGTATCTCTTGAATTTTGCTTTCTTGTTTTCAATATAAAAGTGTTTTGAACAGATAGGAAAGAATTCATGTTTTGTTTTGAGATAATTGGTAACGAAGAGTGTTTAGGTTTACTGCAGTGTCACCTATTCTTTGTTTTTGCGACCCCTGATGCTTTCTTGTTAGTTCTTGGTCTTTATGGGAAGGTTAGAAAACCCACGGTGCTCTCTATTTTCTGCTACGAGGACCCACTATGAGTCATAGGTCTCCCTATGAGTCATAGTGGCCTTACATAGGAGGAAATAGTCGTTTATGGTGCCTTCACATTTTCCATGTAAGACTCACCTATGACTTGTAGCAGCTGCTACGAGTCCTAATGGTGGTTCCGTGGCTCGGATCTAAATTTTCAAAATTTTTCTAGAATGAGATACGAGCCCAGACTACGACTAGTAGGTTACCCTATGAGTCATACCTACGTTTTGTAGATGATTATAGAATGCATTTCTATCTGTTGGCTTAGTTCAACGAGGTTGCAATATGACTTATGGGCCATCCTACGAGTCGTACTGTCACCTTGTACCTGCGACCATGCACCTGGTTCAGCTATTTTACTTAAGTAATCTTTTTGTTTCTTGTTTGATTATTTCATCTGTTGTTCGATAGGAACAAAACATCGTGGGACTCATCCTTTGATATGTTGCCAATTTAGCAAAGATAATGTCTCCAAGAGGTTAAAGGGGTACTGCTTATGTTTCAGGACACCGACTGAGAGATAAGACATCAGAAGATGAACAATTTTCTCAAGAGATAAATGTGCCACTAGATCCTGAAGCTAATGTGCCCCTGATGAGATCACAAACAACAAGGGTCCCGATGGAAGTGGATAGTCTCTCCAAGTCTGAAGAGGAGGCCGACGATGAAGGATCGGATGATGATGCCTCACTTTCTGAGTTGGGTCCTCTCGAGGTATCTCAAAGTCAGCCAGGGGATACTGTTCCACAACAGCCAGCCGATTTGACTTACACTATCACCTCCACAGACCCCCAAAGCGCAAGATGATATGTCCCAAGAATGAGAGAGATTTATGAAAAGGAATGGAACCAAAAAGTCAACGGAGGTCGGTGCGGAGATTTCATAAGGGGGCAAGGTTAAAAGACTCAAGGCTAAGCAGTGCACCAGGACTAGAGGCTGAAATTGAGAACCATGGACTAGGATGGCTATCACAACTTTTCGGAAAGTATGCCCCCTACTTGGTTCGAGAATGCTATGCCTCCTACTATGCTACTTTACGTAGCAATCTTCTGAGGTACCAAAAGCCCATCGAGCCAGGATTGAGGGAAGTACTGGTCAGAGGTGAGATTGTTGATATCTTAGAAGAAACCATTCGGAGGGTATAGTTTGGGCCGAATTACAGAGTGCCGCAATCCACAGCAAAGTATGATCATAGGATTGGAGAAATGAGGCAGGCAGTTAATCAGAAAGATGTCGGGCCGAGGAAAGAGCTTCTTAGATGGATAGCGAGCAAACTCTGTGAGGAAGGGGTTGATCTAATATGGGCTACAAATCTCACTGAGCATATTTTGAAGGCCCACCTCTCATTCAAGGAAAGGTTTTGGTGGTCCATCATCCAGTGGTGCATCAGACCAGCATTCACAGATAATGTGATCATGTTAGAGAGGGATGGGTTGTTAGTTAGAATTTGCAGGGTACGAAATAGATTGGGCCCGCGTTATGGCAGAGCAGATTCACGAGGCAGTAGTCCGCATCCTAATACATAGATTATGCAAGGAAGTTGGTGTGCGGGTCTCCCTCCACTTAGACCCACATGTAGAGGTTGTGCATATGATGGGACCCAGTCTAATCAAGGTTCATGAGAACCTAATAGCCCTACAAAGAGCTATTCCACCCCTATTCTAGAACCCTTCCTGATAGAGCCTCCGATTTATAGCTCGACTCCTGTTGTTACAGACACTACTCCACCTGCTGCAGAAGCTTCACCAGCCGTTGGGATTGAGTCCAGGCCATCTTCCAGCACTCCAGCGCCAGTATCGTCCGGTATACAGGATAATTCTATTCTTTCTGCTTTTTCTTGTCATGCACTACTATGTAAGATGGCTATGGTGGCACCTAGGCTGCATGCTCTATCCGCAAAGGTTAGACCATGGGATGACCAAACTGTGCGTGACTCAGAGGAAATGATAAAGGCATTTGCCTGTGATTTGATTGATGAGCAAGTTATAGCGGTGGATGCCCGAGTCAATGCATTTAAGGCAAGAGTCTAGCAGAGAGGTAATGGAGCTAGGCCCGCTGACACGAGTGTAGTGACTGAAGAGTTGGCCAAGTTCAAGGCAGACCTATTGCTGATATTAGCGGCCCTTGTTGCAGTCCCAGAGCTGGCACTGACGGCCGATGAGGTGTTTGATTGGTTAGTGAGCGCCCGTATGCTCATGGAAAGAGGCCTCTCAAGACAGATGCTCAAGAGATGAGCCAGAAGAGGCCTCGACCTGATGACCTAGCAGACCTGATTGAGGAGCCGATACCAGAGGAAGAAGTTTAGGACTCGATTCTTTGAGCGGCCATACAGCAAGATAGGGAGCGACAACATCCACATGGGTAGGGTGGTTTACGTACAACTGTGACCCATATTACTGAGGAGGAGATAGTGCCTAGGACCCCACAGATAAGCCAGCGACCGGTGCTTGATGCACCATGATGTTTGACCCTTTTCAACCTAAGCTATTACTTTTATTTATGGATATTCTGTTCTCTTGTTAGACAATATTATTTTGATATTGGTTTTTAAATGTTTTATGTTGGCTGTATTTATTTTGGTTTTGCTTGTTGGTTTTCAAATGTTGGTTTTTAATGTATATACATCTAAGTCTATGCTATTTTTATGTTCATCTTAGCATGTGTTTTTACTTTGAGGACAAAGTATCCTATTTTGGTAGGGTGTGGGAAGTTATGGATTAAGGTGAAGTCTGAGTAGCCTCAAGTCTATAACTTCCCCTATTTTTGATCCCAAGGTTTTCTTGCCGTGTTTCTTTTTCCTTGTGGATGTTTAATTTTCTCTTGAACTGGCATGTTTAGGTAGTGTAGATAATGTGTAAATTCATAGTAGTGTTATATGTTTGTATATACATAGTCTTTAGATGCTTTTTAAAGTTTTGATGAAAAATTGGGTACCCTCAAAAAGTTCTTTGAGATCGTAATTATTGATACATTCATGCATGTTGGGTATCTAGCAACGTTTGTTCTAATAATTGTGAAAGTAAGCTGAGGCTTGAAGCATGACTTATAAGTCTATACTTGATCACGGGTGCAATGTCATGTGTGTTAGCGTATTTTATTGCATTCATTCATCTTGTATGGAATCACAACTTGCCTTAGTACTCTAAGATTGGTTTAGCGATGCGGTTGATATAGAAAAGATCATAGGCCTTTGTTCTTTGAGTGAAGCCACTTTTAGCCTAAATGACCCTTGTTCCAAATTTTTTAGCTTCTCATTTATTCATTCTTTCTTCACACCTTGCTAGTTTAACCTTATTTGATGAAATACCTTGATATTGGCCCTGGTCTATCCTTGAACATGTGAATCTTAATGTAGGCTAAAAGTCTAAGTTGAGGGTGGCTACAAATTGTGGCACTGGTTTGGGGAACAGACATTGTGTACTTCACCTCAGGCTAAAACCTTAAGTTAAAGGTGGCCCTTATAGTGGTAAAGTTATAATAATGAGGTGGTTAGTTAGGAAGTAAAGAAAGAAATGTAAAATCATGAGATGAGTGAAGAAAAAGAAAAGAAAAGTGACTTGAGTTGAGAAAAAGTAACAAGAATTGAGTTCAGAAATAAGGTATAACTGAAAATAGAAAGTAAGCACTTGAGAAAAATTTTGAAACGGGAGAATAAGGGTGGATTTATTGAAAAAGGTTGGGTTATGAAAGCAAAAAGTGTTGGTATACATAGTTCAAGGATAGCCTTTAGTCACTAAATGCCTAAAATGCCATACTAAAGCCTCCTGGACCTATGTTACAAGCCCACAAGTCCTAAAGTGATCTAAATCCACTTTATCTCCAAGCCAAAAGATGAGCATAGAGGCAAGCATATGGTGTTAGTCACTATGCATGAATTACAATTGTGAGAGTGAGAATGCTTCCTCAGCCCCTGAATTGTAAATGCTTCTTGAGTGAGTAAGAGGGACTTTTTATGAGGGCATTTACACTACTTGATTAGCATATGCCTGCGCTAGTGATTGTGGATGGTTGATGATCCTTAGCTTATCATAGTTGGATTGTCAGATTCATCATCTTGTTTGTTATGCTCAGTAACTTTGCAATCTGGTTTTGAAAATGATAAGTGGTACCTGAATCAGAGGAGTTGATGTATATGTCATTAGTATGGCTGCTATGTATTGCTCATTGCTACGTAGATTGAGTCATCACTTGAGGACAAGAAACAGGCCTTCAGTTCTATCAAGGATGGACCAAGATCTTATTTTGCCATCACCTCATCAATCAAAGAAGACTTAGAGCTATCAATAACAACTGCACCACTATTACCATCCTCTTCCAACCTAACTCCCAATCTAGCCAACCGATGTACCTCCCTGGCCATCTCCTTCTCACTACCATCAACATGAGCTAGGCTACCCATGGACACCCTACTCAAGGCATCCGCCATAACATTTGCCTTACTTGGATGATAATGCACACTCACATCATAGTCCTTAGGAAGTTCTAACCATCTCGTTTGTCTCAAGTTGAGATCCTTTTGAGTGAAGACATATTGGAGGCTCTTATGGTTGGTGAACACATCTACATGCAACCCATATAAGCAGTGACACCAAATCTTTAATGCAAACACCATGACAGCTAACTCTAGGTCATGGGTGGGGTAGTTCCTTTCATGTACTTTGTGCTGTCTAGAAGCATAAGTTATGACCTTACCATTTTGCATCAAAATACAACCCAAACCAACCCAGGAAGCATCACAATACACAACAAATCCCTCAAGCCCATCCTGTAGTGACAATATAGGAGCGGACGCAAGCCTATCTTTTAATGTTTGGAAGCTCCTCTCGCATTCATATCTCCATAGAAATTTAATCTTCTTTTGAGTCAATTTTATCATTGGAGAAGCAATAGAAGAGAACCATTCACAAACCTTCGATAAGAGAGCCCACTAAACCCAAGAAACTTCTAATGTCCGACGGGGTCAATGGTCTAGGCCAATTTCTAATCACATCGTTTCCTTTGGATCCACCTTAATAGCATCCCTTGATACCACATGTCCTAGGAAGGCAACCTCCCTCAACCAAAATTCACATTTTTCGTATTTAGTATACAATTGCTCCTCCCTTAATCTTTGCAACACAACCCTTGAATGATCCCTAGGATCCTTCTCACAATGAGAATATATCAAAATGTCATCAATGAAGACCACAACAAAGGAATCAAGGTAGGGTATAAAGACCCTCTTCATTAGGTACATAAAAATGGCTGGTGCATTGGTCAACCCAAAAGACATTACTACAAATTCATAGTGCCCATACCTAGTCTGTAAGGCCGTCTTGGGAATATCAGACTGCCTCACCTTCACTTGATGATACTCGGACCAAAGGTCAATCTTAGAGAAACAGCTAGCCCCTTGCAATCGGTCAAACAACTCATCAATCCTTGGAAAAGGATACCTATTCTTGATAGTGACCCTATTGAGTTGCTGGTAGTCAACACACATCCTAAGGGACCCATCCTTATTTTTCACAAATAACACTAGAGCACCCCAAGGTGATTGGCTAAGTCTAATAAATCCCTTCTCCAACAAGTCCCTCAATTTTTCCTTCAACTCCTTTAACTCTGCCAGGGCCATACGGTAAGGGGGAATAGAGAAGGGTTGAGTATCGGGGAGGAGGTCTATGACAAAGTCTATTTTCCTTTCAGGAGGAACATCAGAAAGGTCATTTGGGAAGACATCAAGAAACTCATTTACAATCGGAATCAACTTTATAGGAAGGACTTTAGACTCCACACACCTAACCCTCACAAGATGGTAAAAACACCCCTTATAGATCAACGTACAACCTTTAATGCAAGAGATCAATCTACCCTTGACCACCACATCTTGACTTTCTCACTCAAGGACGGGTTCATTTAGAAATTAGAATTTGACCTTATGGGTTCTACAATCAATTGAAGCATAGTAGGCATGCAACCAACCAATCCCTAGAATAATATCAAAATCCACTATGTCTAACTCAACAAGATCACAAGGCAAGATTTTATGGAAAATGCAAATAGGACAACTTCTATAAACTTTTCTAGCAATAATGGATGCTCCAATAGGAGTAGATACCTCATATGACTCATGCAACAACTCGGGGTCAACATGGAACTTTTGGACAATAAAGGGGGTAACAAAAGAAAGAGTGGCACCTGGATCAATCAATACACACACATCAAAGTCAAAGATTTTTAATATACCGGTGACGACATCGAGGACTTCATCAACCCCTTGCTTTCCATGCAAAGCATAAAATCTATTGTGTTTTGGGGCACCATCTTATCTGCCACCTCTCCCCAAAGTAACCATATTAGCACCTTATGGATGAACCTCTTTGCCCTTGTTGTGATCTCGGGGAAATCCACCTTTTTGTGACCCACCTCCCCACAACCAAAACATGCATTTCTAAGCATAGGCCCCTATGCCTCTTACCACACCTAGGACACACCTCATTAGAAATCATAACACCAACACCTTGGGGACTTAGGAAGTTATTGAAAAACCCCCTTTTGGAAGCATGAGAGGACCCTTGGCCTTGGCGAACTCGGACCTCCTTTTGGAACTTACCCTCGAAACGGGCCCTCTTGGCCTCATGAATTCTTCTCTTCCTCAATTTCTCCTCCTCCATTTGCTCGACATAGGTCATCAACCAAGACAAGTCCATATTACTAATTAGCATGGCGGACCGGCATTCCTCACTTATCAAGTCGGAGACCCCCATCACGAACTTATTCATCCTAGATCAATGATCATCCACCAAATAAGGAACCTTAGAAAGTGGGGTAAACTTGAGGGCATACTCCCTCACACTCATAGACCCTTGTCTCAAATACATAAATTCCACCAACTTAGCTTCCCTAAGTTCAAAGGAGAAGAATCGATTAAGGAAGGTACTTGAACTCCTCCCAAAGCACCATATTACCATTTTCCTTCTCCCTCTTCCATTGGTCATACCATATTTGCGCTACCCCTTTGAGTTGGCACACCGCTAACTCCGCCTTTTCATTTAGCCCAACACCTATGATAGTTAAAATCTTATACACCTCATCAATGAACTCTTATGGATTTAGATCCACCTTTGACCCATGGAACACTAGAGGATTTATCCTCATGAAGTCTCTTAACCGAGAGGCCGGTGTAGGAGCATGAGGGGCTTGAGGCCCCTTGGTTGGCTTGATTAGCCACCACTTGGGCAAGTAAGGTGAGAGCATCCCTAAGCTCTCCATTGGCTAGTTTCTCCTCAGGTGTGCGGGCTCATCTTTCCCTCGTATTAGGCATGATCTAGCATACAAAGATCAATCGTTAGAGGAAAGATTAATTTAACTCTATAGCACAACTTAGAATATGAAGAAGGGAAACGTTTCCTAGAACGTCTAATAGCCTCCTACTCATAGTTATGGTGTACAACACAACCATGAATAAGACTCTAATCAACACGTTGTGTTGGACTCTGAGGATCTAACAACCTAGTGCTCTGATACCACCTTTGTCACGACCCAAGCCTAGGACCTAGATGTGACCGGGAATGGGGAACCCGAAGAAACTCGAAACAAGACTCGTAGCATATGATTACACATCCTTCGTCATCCTTGGTCAGGGAAGAAATAGAATACAACAACAAATAACAAATGAGGACAATCGGAGCTAAGGGAACACTTCAATATCATGAACAACAAGAATCGATAGATGTCAAGCTCATCACATAGATAGATATCATGTCCAGCAACATATCTATTACATAGATAAGAGCGGGGGCAAAGACAAAGCAACTGGGCTCACCCTCATAACTAAAGTAAACAATAAAGAAAGTGTCTCAATACATAATAAGAGAAATGTAGACTAAGGTCTCCGAAGTGGAGGACTCACCAATTAGCTTGAGTAGTACCGAACTAGCCATGTGGAGAGGGCGGATGATCAACTTGTGCACCAATTCCTACATGGTGACATCATCTAGGCAGATAGTATACATTAGTACATTTAAATATACTAAGTATGCAGGATGCAATGCAACAAGAGACAAGCATTATAGTTGAAATGCATAGAAATAGACAATCGCTAGCATAGTAACCATATGACATGCATGATCAGTGCTTAATTAAATCATGTTTATCTAGGACATAACATATCTGTAAGAAGAGACCATTCATTACTGGTGGATCGTCATACCCTACCACCCTTGGTGATTAAGGTACAAACCCCGTCAATAGGTTGGTGGATTGTCGCACCTTACCACCCTTGGTGCCGAAGTACAAATCCCCTGGTAGGCTGATGGATACAAACCACCAACAAGTTTTGTGGATCATCGCACCCTACCACCATTGGTGCCAGAGTACAAATCACCCGGTAGGTTGATATGTACAAACCCCCAACAAGGTTACCCGGCGCACAAGCCGCGAGTACACCATGGTCATATTCCAACACTATATAGAGATCACCATGTACATGCATTCATTCATCATCAATTCATCATCATATCATCATCATATAGTCATTCAGCTCACATGACATGCATTGGACCTTTAATTCCTCAAGAAACCATAACCAGACATTTTATCAAATACTTAAAGGGGGTGTTGTGCTAGTATAAAACCATGCAATTCAAGAGTGAAAGCATGCTAGAAAATTCAACGTAAAACCTTTAATGGATACTTTGTAAACACCCTCAAGCAATTTACATTAAATACCTTCAGCAAATCTTATTATAGACCTTGGCCTCATACCTCAAAACATAGCAAAACAGTCACAATTTCATGAGCTTCAACATAGTGTGTAGTGATTCTCATAATGAGATATACCCAATTGTAAATCAACTTTAAATCATGCATATTAGAGAAGAAGAAAGCTTGGGTATCATGGGTGAAAGGAACCATGAAGGAAACCTACATACCTTTGCTTGGAGATGAACTTGGTGAAGATTGGAGATGGAGAATTGAAGCTTGAAGAAGAACCTTGAAGGAAAACCTTTTGTTCCGTATGAGGGTTTGAGACTTGAATTTAGGAGTGAAAAATTTGGCTAGGTGTTTGAGTGAGTACTGGGAAATGTTTAGGATGATATGAGGGTGAAATATGGCTAAGTATAGGTATTTTCATGTGTGGAAACACTTAGGCTAAGACTTAAAGTCTTGGACCGAAGTCAGAAAACTACCCCTATTTTAACTCTGTTGCGCATTGTGTGGAGGGCGCACAGTAGCTATTGGAATTTGTCATTTTGAAATTTGAAATTGCAATTTGTTCGCTCTGAAATTGGGGTTAGACCCCTTTTCCCCTAATTTTGACCTCCTGAAAAAGAATATGATGTTGGATTTTCGATATCACTCATAGCTTTGAGATATATGGAAATTACAATTCATGCACTTTTGAGGCACATTATCAGGCACTTTTTGGGGTCGTTTCAATGACCCTTACTACACTTCGGACAAACATCAATAGGAGTCACACTCTAACACCTTGGGCCCTCGGAAAATCATTTGCAACCCTCTTATCCAGTGCATGCTTTGGCCTTGATGGAACCAATCACTCTTTTGGAACTTATCCCCAAAACGGGCCCTCTTGGCCTCATTACCCCTTCTCTTTCTCAATTTCTCCTCCTCTATTTAATCGGCATAGGTCATCGAACGTGACAAGTCCATGTCACCAATCAACATGGCAGATCGGCACTCCTCACTAACCAAGTCGGAAGCACCCATCACAAATTTGTTTATCCTAGATCTTGAGTCGGCCACCAAATGTGGAGCATACATAGAGAGTTAGGTAAACTTGAGGGCATACTTCCTCACACTCATAGGCCCTTTCCTCAAATTCATAAATTCCACCAATTTAACATCCCTAAGTTCAAGGGGGAAGACCGATTAAGTAAATCCTCCTTGCTCTCTTCCCAAAGCACCACATAGTTGGCTCCCTTCTCTTCCTTCCATTGTGTGAACCACATTTGTGCTACCCCATTGAGTTGGTAGGCCTCCAACTACGCCTTATCCCATGACCTCACACCCATGATAGAAAAAATCTTGTAGACCTCATCGATGAATTCTTGAGCATCCTCATTCACCTTTGACCCATGGAATTCTGGGTGATTCATTATTATGAAGTCTCACTCGAAAGGTTGGTGAAGGAGCATGAGGGGCTTGGGCCCATTGATTGGCTTGATTAACTACAACTTTTGCAAGCAAAGTGAGAGCATCCCTAAGCTCTCCATTGGTTGGTTGCACCTTAGGTGTGCGGGGCCATCTTTCTCTCGTGTTAGGCATGATCTAGCATAGCATAGAACAATTGTTAAGGGGAAAAACATACTTAAATTCTATAGCATAACTTAGAACTTGAAGAAGGGAAACTTTTCCTAAAATGCCTCAGAGCCTCCTATTCATAGTTGTGGTACACAACACAATCATGAATAAGACTTTAATCGATGCGGTGTGTTGGACTTTGAGGATCTAACAACCTAGTGCTCTGATACCAAGTTTTTCACGACCCAAGCCTAGGGCCTAGACGCGGCATGACACGTGGGAATTCAAGGGGACCCCAAATAAGTCTCTTAACATATCATTACACATCCTGGATCATGGAAGCAATAGAACACAATAAGAAGTTGTAAATTGGGATAATTGAGGCTAAGGGAAACACTTTCATATCATAGACATCAAGAACAAGAGAGTCAAGGCTCATAGCATAGATATGTAACATGTCAAACAACATCTCTACTACATAGATAATAGCGAGGGTCACGACAAGCAACTAGGCTCAACCTCATAGTCAATACATAATATAGAAGAAAGATGGTCTTATTACATAGCAAGAGATCATAAGTAACGTCCCCTGAATGGAGGAATCACGACAAGCTTGAGAGACAATCATACTAGCCATGTGGAGGAGAAGGATGATCAAGCGGTGCTCTGGTTCCTACGTGGTGACATCATGTAGGAATAGAGTATACATTATTACATTTGAATGTACTAATTATATAGGATTCAATGCAACAAGAGATATGAATTATAGGCAAAATGCATAATCATAAGCAATAAATAGTATACGAACAATATGACATGTATGAATGATTCTTGACTTAAATCATGCTTATACAGAACATAATATGAGTGTAAGGAGTGACCATTATAGTGCAATCCAAGGCCTACAACCTCCTTGGAGAGGCGCATGAGGTACAAACCCCTTCATGGGGTTGATGGAGTACAACCCCCCAACAAGATTGATGGAGTACAAGGTTGATGGGTACCAACCCCCAACATGGTTACCTAGGCCTTCCATCACCTGAGCTAGGTGATCGAGGTACCAGCCCCTCAAAAAGGTTACCCGGGCCTACAATCCCATGAGCTAGGCTTGGTCATCCCCACGGGTCTAAACCCGATTTTAGAGCGAAGGAATCACAATTTCAAATTTTGAAATGACAAATTCCAGTAGCTACTGCGCGGGTCGCGCAATAGTGTTAAAATGGGGGCAGTTTTCTAACTTTGGTCCAAGACTTTATGTCTTGGGCCTAAGTGTTCCAAAACGTGAAAATACCTATACTTAGCCATTTTTCACCCTCATATCATCCTAAAGATTCCCTAATACTCACCAAAACACTTAGCCAAATATTTCTAACCTAAATTCAAGTCTCAATCCTTCATCTGGATTTCAAGGTTCTCATTGAAGCTTCAAGTCTCCATCTCCAATGTTCATCAAGTTCATCTCCAAAGCAAATGTATGTGAGTTTCTATCATGGGTTCCTTTCACCCATGATACCCAATCTTCCTCTTATTCTAATTTACATGATTTAAAGTTGATTTATAATAGGGTCTATCTTATTATGAAAATCATCGAACACTATGTTGAAGCTCATGAAATTATGACTATTTTGCTATGTTTTGCGTTATGAAACCAAGGTCTATTATAAGATTTGATGAAAGGTTTTGATGTATATTTCTTGAGGGTGTTGCAAGGTGTTGATTAATGTTTTTACAATGGATTTTCTTGCATAATTTCACTCTTGAATTGCATGGTTGAAAAACACTAGCACTATACACCCGCCAAGTATTTGATAAAATACCCGGTTACGATTTCTTGAAGAATTGAAGGCTCAATGCTTTTCTTATGTTATGAATGATATTATGATGATGAAATAAGAGTATGTATATGGTGTTATGATGATGATGGAAGGAAAGTATGTATATTGTATTTCTCTATGTAGTGTTGAATTGACCTTCGCCAATTGAGGGGTATGCATCAATCACCTTTGGAGGTAGGGTGTGACCATCCTCTAACCTATCAAGGGGTTCGTACTTTTGCACCATTGGAGGTAGGATGTGACAATCATCAAACCTATCAATGGGTTTGTACCTTGGAACCATGGGAGGTAGGGTGTGACTATCCTCTAACCTTTCAAGGGGTTTGTACCTTGGCACCATGGGAGGTAAGGTGTCACCATTCTCCAACCTATCAAGGGGTTTGTACCTTGGTAACCTATTGAAGGGTTTGTACCTCAATCACTATGGGTGGTAGGGTGCAAAACTCCACCATAGTATGGCCCATTTTCACACTTGTATTATAATATATGAAGCATGCCCTTACTACAAGCATCACTCATGCATGTCATCTTGTTATATGTTAGTTAATTACTTAAATTGTGCATAGAAAATGTCACTTATCTCTTATTGCATTGTATCATACATACTTAGTACATTCAGACATACTAACACATCTCTTGACTACATAATATCACCATGTAGGAACTGGTGCACAAGTTGATCATCCTCCTCCCCGATGTGGCTATTTTGGTACTAATGAAGCTAGTTGGTGTGTCCTCCACTTTGGTGACCTTATTCTAAGCATCTCATATTATGTATTGAGACACTATTTTTTATTGTTTACTTTAGCTATGAGGGTGAGCCCAGTTCCTTTGTCTTGGCCTCTGCTCTTATATACGTAATAGAGGTGTTGTTGGACACGCTATGCATCCATGCTATGAGCTTTGACATCTATCGACTCTTGTTATTCATGCTATGAAAGTGTTCCCTTAGCCTCGTTTGTCCCAATTTTGTTATTTCTTGTTGTATTCTATTGCTTCCATGACCAATGATATGTAATGGTATGCTACGAGGCTGATTTGGGGTTCCTTCAAGTTCCTCATTTGCCGGTCACGTCTAGGCCCTAGGCTTGGGTCATGACAAAGGTGGTATCAGAGCCCTAGGTTGTTTGATCCTCGGAGTCCAACAGACCGCGTTGATTAGAGTCTTATTTATGGTTTTGAAGCACGTCACAAATATGAATAGGAGGCTGTGAGGCATTCTAGGAAATGTTTCACTTGTTCATGATCTATGTAATGCGATGGAATTAGGTCCCTAGGGCTTATTACTAATCCCTAACCTTACATTATAGGATATGTCTCAAGCTATTCGTAATGCTCTATGGGTATTGGACAAAGCGGCGACAAAGTTGGCAACTCACCTCGATCAACAAGTAAGTGCCCCTGAGACTTCTAATGGTAAGAGGAGGGGTAGTTAGGCCAAGAGGGCCTAGTTTGGCTGTAAGTTCCAAAGTTCCAAATGTAGAGGTGGTGGTGGTGGTGTTGTGCCTTATGTTAGGTACCCAAAATGTGGTAGGTAATATGATGGCCCATGCTTGAGAGGTACTAATGCATGTTATGGTTTTGGAGAGATAGGTCATAAGGTAATGGATTGACCTAAGAAATGCAGTAAGTATAAGGAGGTTGATGACGGGAAGACTCATCTTAGATGTCCGGGAGGACTCATAGTGGCGCATGTTGGAGGAACATGGGTGCATGTTTTTAGTATGGTGGGATGGTCCACAAGATTCCAAGTTGTCCACATACGCATCCCAAAGGTATAGATGGCCGACCACTAGAGTACGGTAGTCATGTTGATCAAGTGGCTCATGAAGGGGATGAGGTGCTCGATGTTGCTACTGGTATGTTGAAATTTCCTTTGACATTGATGTATTTGAATTGATGGGCCTGGTGTACCACTATGCCTTTCATTATTCTTTTTGTTGCTAGTGGGTTTCATGTGTGTCTCGAACTCCCTTTGGTGTCTATCTCATTGGTGAGCCTATTGTTGTTTGAAAGTTCATAGGTGTGGTTCTGTGTTCATATTGCATTAGGTTCTGAATTATGACTTGTTGGGTCTATTGTGGTGTATTTTGATGATATGCTTAGGATGTATTAGTTGCATAACACTGTAGCTGATAACAGTAAAGCAATATAAAGAACATAAAGTATGTGATTCCAAAGTATATCCAAAGGTGGTCACTTAATCCACATCAGTGCATGATTTCATTTGAGTTGTTATTTCATATATAGTATTTGCTGCCTTATATATTCAGTACACTATCTCGTATGGAGTCCCTTGCGGGGGACCTCCATTTCATGCTGCAGGTACCGGTGCTAGTAAATCTCCCCAGTAGGAGCACAGGACATCCAACTGCTGTTACTAAGCTCCAGGTTGTTTCGGAGCTTTGTGTGTGTCTAAAGTTTATTGTTTGTATTGTACAGTTATTTGAGGCGGAGCCTGTCTCGACCCTTATTCGATACTCCCTATGATCTAGAGGCTTTGTAGACTATGTAAGCTAAAGTGTGGTCATGTCTCGTACTTTGAACACCGTGGCCCCAACGGCCTAGTCACATGTGTTTTCTTTTGGATTGTATCACTATTTACTTGCATAAAGGCATGTTATATATGGAAATCCGTTATAAAATGTATAGAAAGTGCATAGATATAGGTTGATTCTTCCCAGCCTTATTAGTAACAGGTGCCGGTCTCCCCTAACGGGACTTTGGCGTGATAAAAGTGGTATTAGAGCGGGTCATCCTAGGGAGTTTGCAAAGCTGGTCAATGTAGAGTCTTGCTTATCAATATGTTGCGCACCACATGTATAATCAGGAGGCTATATGGCATTTAGGAGTTGGTACTTTCCTTTGCTTCTTTAGATCGTGCCATAGAGCTAGGTGAATTATGTCTAACTCCTAAATTATTTTGTACAGTA
>JAPFFP010033107.1:0-15510 GCA_026153255.1 Solanum medicagineum | reverse complement strand
GTTGGTTGATTTTAAAATATTGTCGATAATAATGTGACAGAATAGGTGGGCAAAAGAGTTACATTTTTTTGTCGATTCACAAGAAAAATAGTTTCTATAATTCAAATAATTTGATTTTGAATTTTTTATTTCACCTTTAACAAAATAATTTGTAGTGTACATATATATTTATAACTTAGTTTATATCACAATGTAGACATTAAAATTTTGTACGAGTACTCTACAAGTTGAGTCATATTTAAATCAGGGTTTCTTAGAGGTTACTCTACTCTAAATCCTAATTTATGTCTATATAAAGGGTATTATATTGAACTCTAAAAAAAAACCCTCTCTTTTCCTCTCGGCGTAAGTTAGTGTGCACTAACTTGCAACTCACCGGAAATGGGGAGAGGGAGACCACAGAAGAACACACAGAATTAGCATGCATATGAGGAAGAGATCAGATTTGGTATTGAGGAAAGCTCCACAACTGAATCGTTGAATAGCTCAAGTAAGATTACTTGTGAGACAATCATACAAACACCAAAGGGAACAACACCCAACTTGGTCTTTGATTTTGTTGATAAAGACAATGCAAAAAGTAGTGAGCAATGGCCTGAACTTAAAACTCAAAACAGATCTGGAGAAGGAGAGAAAAGGAACACACAGGGATCCAAAGTAACAGTAAATGTAATAGATGAGAGTACATAGAGCAATCTAAATCTACCTACGAAGGAAAAACCATGGGTAAATCTATTTGCATCAAACAGCTTGGCTGCAAAAGGTATGAATTTAAGCTATATACCTCCAATAGTCATTAAAGTAGAAACAGTTGTTGAAATTTTAGCTGAGGATGTAGCACAGGATGATGTTAAGTGGGCACCTTCCATTGTGATATACGTTGTGGGAAGCTCACCTACCATAGGTGCTATGGATAGATTCATTGCAGGACAGAGGAATTACACCACCAAACCAGTGATCCTATATCATTTTGATGGCTATTTTGTGGTGAGATTTGAGAATGAAGAAGAGGAGATAAGGTCTTATGTTCAAAACCCCATTATATGATGAGAAGGCCATTTATTATGAAGCCTTGGACCCCGAAGTTTAATTTCAAATAGGAAATCTTAACCACCATTTCCCTATAGATGAAGCTACATAACTTGTCTTTAAACTGTTGGAATCCTGTAGTCCTAAGTAAAATAGGTAGTAGTTTGGGAAAGCCTCTATATGCAAATGAATGTACGACACAGTGAGTAGAATCTCTTTTACTAGAATCTTGGTTGAAGTTGATGTTACTAGACCTCTTCCAATGACAATCAAAATTCATGATCACAAGGGGAGGATGATAGAACAATAAATATGGTATGACTGGAAGCCCTTGTATTACCAGAAGTGTCTTCAATGGCTTTCTTATCCTTAGGTAATCTTACAAGGTCCCAAGTGTTGTTTGCATAAAGTGCTTCAAATTCCTGAGACATGGCCTTTTGTTAGGCAGGATTTAGTGAGTCCTCTTCAAAAGAAGAGGATTCACTATCATGACAAATGTTTGCAATAAGTGACTGAAAGGTGGAGGTAACAGAATCAGGAAAGATATGCTGGTGTCTAGTAAATAAGGCAGTCAAAGAGATGTTGGTGCTAAGCTGGGTAATAGTTGTGGTGGTCTTTAAATTGGGTGCAGAAACGATGTAAACCTGTAAGTGTGTGGGTATTTTACTATTCTAGATGACTTTCTTTGTATTGGTAATGGGTCTGTTTTTGATGAAGTAATGTGTGAGGGTGGTTCTGATGGAACAAAGTCTTGTGATGACAGAGTGGCATATGCACCAGTGTTACTACTGTGATTACTTGCATGAGTGTTGTGTGTGCTTGTATTAGTGTAATCAAAGAAATTAACATTATGATCAGTAAAGTTAGAAGTAGAAGAAGGGGAGCATTTTTTTGAGGATAAAGAAAAAGGAAAAGCGTTTTCATGAAACACTACATCTCTAGACACATGCATTATCTTTGTTGCAAGACTTATTACCTTGTAACCTTTAATTCCAAAAGGATATCCAATGAAAATGTGAGGGGTTGTTCTGGTTCAAGTTTGTCTCTAAGTATTTTTGGCATGGTAGGGTAACATAGGCATCCAAAGGATCTTAATAGAGTGTAATATGGTCTTTTCTTATAAAGTAGTTCATAAGGACATTGGTTGTTTAAGTAAGGTGAAGGTAGTCTGTTTATGATATGAGTGATTGTTAGGACACATTCTCCCCAATATTTCAGAGAAAGTTTAGATTGGAATAAGAGTGCTCTAGCTGTTTCTAGCAAATATTTGTGCTTCCTTTCCATCACACCATTTTGTTATGGTGTGTGAGAACAACTCTTTTGGTGAATGATACCTTTTGAGATGAAAAATAGTGTTGCCTCATTACTGCTGAATTCCAGACCATTATCAAACCTGACCTTCTTCACTGTGGTTAGGATCTGATTCTCTACCATATTGAGGAATGATTTCAATACTTGCAAGGCATTGCTTTTAGTACGTAGGAGATGCATCCAGGTGGATCTAGAGCAGTCTTCCACTAATGTGAGAAAATATTTGTAATTGCCATAAGTGGGCACATGGTAGGGGCCCTTTAAGTCTGCATGAAGTAGTTCAAACATAGATGAGGTTTGGGTTGTGTTGTGGTTAAATGGCAACCTTTGTTGTCTTGCCATTGGACAAATAGTGCACATAAAAGGTGGTTATGAAGATAACTTGACTGGGAGTTCAGGAATATTCCCCATTTTAGAAAAAGGCACATGGTCAAGTCTGTTATGCCACAATAAGCTTGCATTATTTCTATCATTAGTGTAAATGTTAGCATGAAACAAGACATCTTTGTTATTGCAAGTAGATATGCACACACAAAGATCAAAAGCATGAGAAAAGAAAGATGTATTGTTGTTAGCAGTGAACAAATAAGGTTTGTTTACATTGTGACACTTAGGAATGAAATGACTATGTATCTTATTCTTATCAAAACTAGAGAAAGAACTATTAGAGTGAAAGCAAAGAGTAGCATTGACATTAGCTATCTTGGCATTGTCTCTGTTCTTCAAACATCTTGAACACAGAAAGTAGAGATCATCCTTGCTATATCCAATCACCTGACGCCTCTTCATTGAAGGGGCCTGTAGACAAAATGCATTAGTGAACAAAACTATGTATCTTAAAGATAGGGCCAGTGAGGGAACTAAAATCAGGTTATACTTAAAGGAAGGCACATGCAACATATTATGCAAAGTAATCTCAGATGTAGTTAGTACATCACTAAACTCTGTCACTTTGACCTTGTATCCATTTGAAAATGAGACTAGTATGGGATAAGGTAATGTGGTAATACTGGAGAAATTTGTTTTATTGAAGGTTATATGGTTAAATGCTCTTGAATATATAATCCACAGATCACCACTTGACTCAAAGCATTTACATAAAGGATTCCCAAAATCAATAGAGGAGGTGCAGAGCACCATACCTGCAAAATTCATAAGGCCTGCATTTGCATGTGAGCCATTCTGACCTTAGCTATATTTTTCATATTTTGAATCTATTGAGGTAGAGTCATAATTTTTCCATATTGTTCCTTTCATATGCTATATTTTTCATATTTTGAATCTGTTGAGGTAGGGTCATAATTTGTCCATATTGTTCCTTTGATTGTTACTGGTTTGTGTCTGCTCCTCCCATTAAGTAAGTTTTTGTATAGTCAATTCCTGCATGTTGGGTGTAACCTTTCACTACCAATCTTGCCTTTAGCCTTTGTATGCTACCATTTGCTTTATTTTTAACTTTACCAAATGGCTTTCTTATCCTTAGGTAATCTTACAAGATCCCAGGTGTTGTTTGCATAAAGTGCTTCAAATTCTTGAGACATTGCCCGGGCAGGATTTAGTGAGACCTCTTTAAAATAAGAGGGTTCACTATCATGACAAATGTTTGCAACAAGTGATTGACAGGTGGAGGTAATAGAATCAGGAGAGATATGCTGGTGTTCGGTAAATAGGGCAGTCAAGAGAGGTTGGTACTAGGCTGGGTAGTAGTTGTGGTGGTCTTTAAATTGGGCGCAGAAACGATGTAGTCCCACAAGTGTGTGAGTATTTTACTGATTCTAGATGACTTTCTTTGTATTGGTAGTGGATCTACTTTTGAAGAAGTAATGTGTGAGGGTGGATTTGATAGAACAAAGTCTTGTGATGACAGAGTGGCATATGCACCAGTGTTACTACTGTGATTACTTGCATGAGTGTTGTGTATACTTGTATCAGTGTAATCAAAGAAATCAACATTATGATCAGTAAAGTTAGAAGTAGAAAAAGCAGAGCATTTTTCTGAGGACAAAGAAAAGGAAAAAATGTTTTCATGAAATACTACATCTCTAGACACATGCATTATCTTTGTTGCAAGACTCATCACCTTGTAACCTTTAATTCCAAAAGGTTATCCAATGAAAATGTGAGGGATTGTTCTGGTTCAAGTTTGTCTCTAAGTATTTTTGGCATGGTAGGGTAACATAGGCATCCAAAGGATCTTAATAGAGTGTAATATGGTCTTTTCTTATAAAGTAGTTCATAAGGACATTGGTTGTTTAAGTAAGGTGAAGGTAGTCTGTTTATGATATGAGTGATTGTTAGGACACATTCTCCCAATGTTTCAGAGAAAGTTTGGATTGGAATAAGAGTGCTCTAGCTGTTTCTAGCAAATATTTGTGCTTCCTTTCCATCACACCATTTTGCTGTGGTGTGTGAGAACAACTCTTTTGGTGAATGATGCTTTTTGAGATGAAAAGCGGTGTTGCCTCATTACTGCTGAATTTCAGACCATTATTAGACCTGACCTTCTTCACTGTGGTTAGGATCTGATTCTCTACCATATTGAGGAATGATTTCAATACTTGTAAGGCATTGCTTTTAGTACGTAGGAGATATGTCCAGGTGGATCTAGAGTAGTCATCCACCAATGTGAGAAAATATTTGTAATTGCCATAAGTGGGCACATGGTAGGGGCCCCATAAGTCTGCATGAAGTAGTTCAAACATAGATGAGGTTTGGGTTGTGTTGTGGTTAAATGGCAACCTTTGTTGTCTTACCATTGGACAAATAGTGTACATAAAAGGTTGTTATGAAGATAACTTGGCTGAGAGGTCAGGAATATTTTCTATTTTAGAAAAAGGCACATGGCCAAGTCTTTTATGCCACAATAAGCTTGCATTGTTTTTATCATTAGTGTAAGTGTTAGCATGAAACAAGACATCTTTGTTATTGCAAGTAGATGTGCATACACAAAGATCAAAAATATGAGAAAAGAAAGATATATTGTTGTTAGCAGTGAACAAATTTATTTACATTGTGATACTTGGGAATGAAATGACTATGTGTCTTATTCTCAATAGAACTAGAGAAAGAACTACTAAAGTGATAGCAAAGAGTAGCATTGACATTAGTTGTCTTGGCATTGTCTCTATTCTTCAAACATCTTGAACACAGAAAGTAGAGATCATCCTTGCTATTACTAATCACCTGATGCCTCTTCATTGAAGGGGCTTGTAGACAAAATGCATTAGTGAACAAAACTATGTATCTTAAAGATAAGGCCAGTGAGTGAACTGAAATCAGGTTATGCTTGAAGGAAGGCACATGCAACATATTATGCAAAGTAATCTCAGATGTAATTGGTACATCACCAAACTCTGTCACTTTGACCTTGTATCCATTTGGAAATGAGACTAGTTTGGGATAAGGTAATGTGGTAATATTGGAGAAATTTGTTTTATTTAAGGTTATATGGTTAAATGCTCCTGAATCTATAATTCACAGATCATCACTTGACTCAAAGCATTACATAAAGGATTTCCAAAATCAATAGAAGAGGTGCAAATCACCATACCTGCAAAATTCATAAGGCTTGCATTGGCATGTGATCCATTCTGACCTTAGCTATATTTTTCATATTTTGGATCTGTTGAAGTAGGGTCATAATTTATCCATATTGTTGATGCTAGTATGCTGATTGTTACTAGTTTGTGTCTGCTCCTCTCCATAAGTTGGTACTAAATCAGTTGAGGGACCATGTATATTTGCCAGCACTTTCTTACCTTTGAACTGTTGTTATTCTGCCTACTATTTGGTCTATTGTTGTAGGTGTTCGACCTGTAGTTCTGATTGTTGTTGTTTTGTGGATATCCATGTAACCTGAAGCATTTGTCTCTAGTATGCCCTGTCTTCTTACAAAAGTCACATATTACAGTATTTCTATTGTTGTTACTGTTTATGTACAATCTGTTCCTAGTGTAGTTATTGGTTCCCCCTATGTTCTTGTTAGCACCTGAATAGCCACTGGTTTGGTAATTTGTTTTGAATGGCCTTGGCACATTCTTATTGTTGTTGTTAGCAACATTCATATTAAGAGGTGTAGACCTCATGGGCATTTTTCTAACAGAGTTGAACTCTCTTTGTTTTTTTTCTGGGATCAGCAAGGAGAAGGCTTGGGCCATAGAGGAAAGTGGATTCATCTTCAGGATATTGCCCCTTACGATTGTATACACCTCATTTAGTCCCTTGTGCAACTGAATTAATCTTCTATCTTGTTCTGCCTTGTAAAGGCTATCTTAGGAATCACAAACACATGTACAACAGCATTCGTTTTTCAAGCTCAAAGTGTTGAGTTCTTCCCACAGCTTCTTCATCTTAGTGTAGTACACAGTAATGTCTAGCACACCTTGTATGAGATCATGGATTTCCTTTTGTATTTGATACAGCTTTACTCCATTAGTTTGATCATACCTATCTTCCAGTTCTTTCCAAAGTTCCACTAAATCACCCACATACTCAACACTATCTGATATATCCTTAACTGGTGAATTCAAAATCCATGAAGTAACCACGCCGTCATACCTTTGCCACTGTCGAAGCAAGTTTGAATTTGCATGTGGCTTCTTACAGCCTCTATCAATGAAGCCCAATTTGTTTTTAACTGAGAGAACTCTCATAACTCCTCTCCCCCATGATCGATATCCAGCTCCATCAAATTGAGATGGTATCAACATCATCCCTGGATTATGTAAGGGATGTATGTAAAGTGCACTATTTGTATCAACAACAGAACTAGATGCATTAGTCTCATTCGCACTAGATCCATCTTTATTAATGGCCATAGGTGTGATATTTTTTCAACTTGGCTTACAAGCAAAAACTATCCATAGAGATAACAAAATTGAACTAGATCTATGAATTACTCAAGCAAAAAGGAGAATTGACTGAGAACTACAAGCCCAATTGCGTCTACCAGTCACGAAAGAGTAAAATTCAGAAACACAAATATGTAAATGGCTGAATCTCATCATACAAAAGCAATGACTGAGCCTCACTGACCTCGCTCTGATATCATATTAGAATTAATGAAGGTGAGGAGAAATCACATACATAACATTGAAGGCATAGTCCTTCCATTAATCCAGAGAAATCAGAGAAGCATAATTTGGGAAATATTTTGAGTCTTCTCAAGTCTCATTATGCATTGTAGCATATTTATATACAAAGTACAAATAGTGTGTCAGTTGTAGCCCATGTGCTAACTCTAACTAACTAACTAACTAATTAACTAACTACTAATCATCGCAGTCAATGGTAACTTTACTTAGCTAACTAATTGAGAATTAACCAACTGAGTAAGTCTGTTAATTAAGTCCATATTATAGCTATAATCTTCAATACAACCCTCACACTTCAATACCTAGTAAAGAAAAAAAGAATACTCTCTTTGTAAGAGAATTTCAACTTACCATGATTACAAATAATTTAACTTCTTTTATCCTTAATTGAATAATTTACAAGCACATAAATATCTGATGATTGTTTTAGAGACCATAAATTTCAAAAGTCTTTCTTTCTTATTTTAAAATACCATATCAAGTCACGTTTGAACATATTATTGGATCGAGTATCACGTTCTAACAGGACTTGTTTCCATATGGATCCCATGAGAAGGACTTTTTTAAATTTGTTATGGCAATAATGATAATTATAAAAGTGGTATGTTAAGCATGAACAGTAATTTGTTATTCTTTCGTGGTTGGTAGTAAGTTGTAGTTGCTTGTTATATATTTCACTTATTGAAATAGTCGCGTGATCCTACCAGTACACTGTTGTTGTGTGTACTGGTACTACACTTTCTCTTTCTTTGTTGAGCATAGAAAATGTTCAGGCGGCAATTGATAGACCTCAGATTGAAGATTGTTGATTCAGAATTCAAGGGTGAGCCAGTTTGTGTAGGCTTACCATGGATTCCTCAATTTTTTTTAGTCTAATTATTTCTCGGACTTAGACATTTACTTTAGACCTTATTTTTGTTATAAACTCTTAGAATTGCACCCCTTGTGTTTGAACATTTAGATAGAGCTTTGGCACAATAACTTCCAGGCTTTTGAAGGATTTTTTTTTTCCTTTTTGCTAGATTACCGTTAAGTTTATGGAAACGTGCTTTTATTTTATTTAAACCCACTATTGTAATTTTTAAATGGTTAAATCATTTGAGATTGCTCAGTTGGGTTGTAGTATTGGCTCTCCCACTGCAATGCTAATCTGGATGCCACTCACAGCTTGCTTAGAATCGTGACTAGAACAGATATCTGTAGTATTTTAAAACAACTAAAATTTATCTATTAATAAGTTATCAAGTGATTGGATGAATGATCTTGGGGGTTTGTAAGCTTCTAAAAATAATAGGAAAAATATTTTTTGAAGATTTTTGAAAGAAAATGGGGTAAAAATGAATGCAATGAGTAAGATGATGTTGATTTCACCCCAAAAAAAAAAAAGAAGCTAATATTGCTAAAAAGAAAAAAGAAAAAAAAAAGGTCAAAGGAATCGTCAACAGCAAATACAAAAATGGGAGGTTTTGGGGGTTGCTTCTTGAAAAATATTTTCTTTTTGCAATTATTTTTTCATAAAAGAAAAATGTAATTTCATGTTTTTTGGATGAGGGGGGAGGACCAAAAGTATGATTAAAGACTTGAGTGTTGATTTTGTATGTTTTGGAAGTCAAATGGATGATGTCATTATTAGTTTCTATATGCCTAATTTTACAATACTTGTGTCTACATGTATAAATAAGTTTTGAAAGTGATTATTATGTCTACTCTCCTCACTCTCTGTCTCTATCTAATCCTCAATTTAGCATTCTTCATTTTTGCCAAAATTGCTTACAATATATCATGTGTACACAGGATAAAATCAAAATCATCTTTTGTGTCTTTTTATAAGTGATATACATCAACCCTTAAATTAGACCTTGATTTGTTTTCTTCAATAAGTAAATATTGATGATGTATGGGGACTTTGCTATGTATGAATATGTCATCATTGACATTTTTTTTTTCTTTTTATAATAATTTATATATATTCTTTTATTATTTAATAAGACTAAGCTTAGCTTGGGGTAGTTTAGAGTATTGTCATTTGATATTATTATATCCTTTTTCCCAGTGGGTGCAGCCTTCATCGAAAGGCTCTCCGCCTCGTGACATTATTGGAATAATTTTATTGGTGATTTAATGTATAAAAACTTTAAGGAACTTCAACCTTATTTCGTGGTTTGCTTTTCAGAATTTAACAAGAGGATAAAATGATCACTTGATCTGTTTTTTTCTCATTCTTATGTCATGCTCGAATTTTCTAGAAAGCCAGTTATATCATGTTTTTCCAAGTTAATCTGCAATAGGAAATTATGAAAAATTTGAGGAGCTTATGGCCTAAATTAGCAGTTATTTTATTGAGAGTTACTCCCTTTATTTGGTATCATTCAATTTATGGGGCAATGCCCACGTATTGCTCTCTGCGATATCAAAAATATAATTTTATAAGTAGTGTAATTTATTTTCTAGAAAATATAAAACCTCAAAAAATAAATATGAAAAAAATTATAAATATCCATGAACAATTCAATTATTTCGACATTGAAAAAAAATCTCAAAATTCAATCAATATGAAATATAGGGAGTATTTCATAATAACTCTCACTACTAAATCAGGAGTTAGTATTATCACACAAATATATATATATATATATATATTACTTTTTAAAAATTGTGTTGATAACGTTTATACATATTCATTTTACACTTAATAAAACGATTTATTAGTGTATAAATACATTTATACAAATTTAGATTAAAAATTTTAAGGTAGTTTAATCCACACCAAATTTACAATGTTTAAAAGAATAACTTCATGAATAAATATTGGACTCACGTAAAATACAGTGTTCTGCTACTGGTATAAAATATGGAAAAATTATAAAACTACATGACATATTTTATTCATATCTTCAATATTTCCTTCCATTTAAATTATTTACAGAAATCCCGCTTTTTCACTTTTCTCCTTTATTTTTTTATACTAACTAACTCAGATTTTTCTACAACCTTTTTTATGCTTTTTTTTTTGTCAACAGTTCAATCAAAGTCAATCACACAATTAATTACTTACCTTACATGGTTTAATTTCAAATTATTACCTTTTTTAAAGTTACCTTGAAAAAAGAAACACAGTAGGTCTCTTTTTTCATCCAAACAAGAAATCATTTTTACCTTTTCTCTTCTCCAATTTTCGTATCAAGCTAAAATTTTTCTATGGGTTCATCTCCTTCTTTTAGTCTTGGTTTAACTCAATCATTTGTTGATAATGACAACGCCCCCCCCCCCCCCCCCCCCCGCGCCCATTTTCAACAGATCAATTACGTATGGGTTGTTCCCGAAAAAGTACAAGAAGTTATCTTTTTTCTTTCAAACACTTTAATAGAAAAAAGTGCTTTGTGTTTCTCTCAAGAAAGAAAAAGTAAGCAGACGGTATGCAGAAATTGATAGACAAAGTTGGCCATCAAGTTTGATTCTTTACCTCAATTTTTTTGTTGAACAAGTTTCATTGTATCGAGTTTCAAAGTTTCAGATTCCTTTATATCAAATTAAAATATATATTCCTAAAATATTTATATTAAGTTTGATTCCTTGTATTAAGTAAATTAAGTTTCATAAATTTTTTGTGAATGAGTTCTTGATACAGTAGATCACTACCCGGTGTTGATACTTTTCGTAGGGTTAGGCGTTTTTCGAATTTTCAAGTATCAAAAATTGTGTTATGCTAATAACCCATGGGAAATCATTGTAAACCAACTATCAATTTATAAGAAATTCATATAAATCGAGTATCAACCAATATGAAAGCACTGTAAATCAAGTATCAACGGATAAGAAAGACTTGCAAACGCAGTATCAAATCATAAGAAATCTTTATAAACCAAGTATTAACACATAATAAAGCATTATAAACTAAGTATAAAATCATAATAATAAAATCACAACAAATCTAACATGTTGTTTACAGATTTATTGGGATTGATTTAACCAAATAATACGTTTTAACATTAATTAAGGAATCACCTTTTAATTGTCAGATTTTTTTTCCTTATTTAATGTAGCAGAATTAAATGTATATTGAGGTATCAATCATTAATTCCAGGTATCAATTGATGCAGAAAAATTGAGATTTTTGATAATTTTTAAAAGAATCGAAAAACTGAAAATTATGAATAAACAATATGGTATTTATGAAATTTATACATAAAAATAAGACAACAGAATTTATGAGCTTTTTTATCTAACTTTTCCTACAACTTTCTATATCTTTTTGTATCAAGTCATTTATTGTAAATATTAAATTAATATATTCAATTTTTGGACTTTATATTTTCATTTATTAATTATTTCTAAGAATCATAGGGCTATCTGCTTATTTTAATTAAATTTCTGAGATTTTTTTCATTATTCAAATTAGTTCAAAACTAATTTATACTTAAAAATTGTCCTCAATCTATTCTCTGATAGTCCTAGACCTCATCGGACTTAAATTCCATCTAACTCATATTCCTAGTCGAAAATTTTAAATTATTATCTAAAAAGTTTTCTGGGAGAGAGAGAAAATATACCAACCCCGATTTTACAAAAGCAAAAGCCTATTTGGATGGGCTATACCAGCCCCCATCTTGTAAAACTAAAAGCCTATTTGTATGGGCTTGTTACTTTAGACTTGTTTTTTAAAAACTTAAAACAAGGAAAAATTATACAAACTAGATTCACTAGGCAAAGTATTTATTCAAATTACACCTATCCTAATCTATTTACCTGAGTTGGGCCATAGGTTCGAAGTATTTACCCTAGTGCTCATTTGACTAGGCCCTATAACTGTTGTGATACTCCATATTGATATCATATAGGATTGAGCATAATCTTCTGTGATACTACATCTATATATTGATATCGTATTGATATCATATAGTTATTTAATTATATGATACTGTATATTATTTGCAACACCCCGTGAAAATTTATCGAAACACCCCTAAAATGTATTGTACGCGTAACACGTCTTCCAAAGCTCTGATGGGAAATTTGAGATCGAATTTGCAATCAGCGCGAAAAATTGAGTCGAAAAAGGGTATCGGCTCGACTTTAACGCGAAAAAACGCGAACTCATTTTTCCAAAGAAAGCCAAAACAGTGACGTTTCCGCGTCCAGGCCGCGACGCGCCTGGCACGCGAAACCCCACTTGGTTTCTTTCTCCAAAATTTCGACGGAACTGGTTTTCACGAAAAAAGTCACAAAAACAACTAGTGCGCGTCATGCACCAGTGTGCAAGAATCCCATTTTTCGCTTTTACTTCGGGAAGGGCATTTTTATCCTTCCCAATATATTCCTAGGTCCCAAAACGAGTATTTAAGTCTATACCTTCGAAAGAGTTTTATAACCCCATTTTTCTCAGGTCTAAACTACATTCTGAGAGAAGGAGAAGAAGAAGAGAGGAGGGTTTCGAGTCCAAGGTTAATTCGTGTAGGAAAATTGAGGATTCTTCAAACCCCAGGTATGTAAGGCTAAACGAAAACATGAGATTGTTCTATCTCTCATGTGCTCCATAGGTGGTCTAGATGGTAAATTGAAGGTTCTTGAGTCTAGATGCATGATTTCTTGAAAATTTTATTATTTACATGTATTTTCATATGTTGATAATCATTATAAACTTGTTTTCTTAAATTGAATATTTTTATGAGATATTGCATAAACCCTACTTATTATTTCATAAAGATTGCATGAATGAAGATACGGATTGAGTCTAGAGCCTTGATTGAGGATGTTGATAGAGATTGTGATTGTGAATGTGAGAATGACGATGAGTTGGTAGAACTTGATAGTACTTTGAGTCTTCATAAATAAACTCTAACGACTTGTCTATTCTATTGTTCCTAATGATAATTCTAAGCCTTGAGCTACTAATTGAGATGTTTGTCAAGATGAGATGGTGAAAATCCTTGTGAGGCTGATTTGAGCAAAGATGATAAATGATGATTGGATGGATGTTAGCGTTTATGAGCAAGTTGAGTCTATGGGAGAAGTATCGAGTACCAAAGAGGGTAGGAGAGAGTCCTACACGCACTCATAACTACGTGGTCAGCGTAGGTGAGGATTGACTGTGAGCAACGGATGTTTCCTCAGTCCCAAAAGAGGACTTAATATTATTGTGAGCTAGTTCTTCCTACTACTCTCTTTTTATAATATATATACATATTTGAGAACTGATGATGATGTGCCCATATATCCCTTGATGTCTTCCGCTGATAGTAGATTGTACGAATGAATGGATGTGATGAGGCCAAGTGGTTCGTTTGGGGACTAGCAATAGTCTCTGAGTGCCGGTTACGTCTAGGGTACCCTCCCGAGGCGTGAGATTATCCTTATTAACTATATGACACTCCATCGGCTTATTTAACTATATGATACCGTATACAATCCCTAAAAACTATTTTGACTTAAAGCACTTAAAATAAGCCAAAAGAGAAAAAATAATTTGTCTTTTACCCTACTAAATGTATCCCTACAAATTCGCCCCCGATTCCCAAAAATAAAGCAAAAAGGATTCAGCCCCAAATCCCTAAAATCAAGCAAAAAAATGTGATTAATTTGTTGTATTTTGTAAAGAAAAAATAATTGATTGAGCATTGAAAATTAGGGTCTTAAACACATTATATATGTGATTTCCACTTGTAATTGGCCTAAGGAACCAATTAGATTTAACATCTTAATATGTCGTAATTCACCACTGACGAAATAAAGGATTCAAACACAAATTACCTTAAACATAAAATAAATTTTGGAGTCATCATAATAAATTAAGATTACAGATCAAACTAGAAAAATAAAGAAGATTTGAATTAACCAGACATTTAGAAACAAAATTTAAAAACCTTATTAGGTACTAAAAATTTATAAAAAAAACAAATAAAGTAATTAAAATTTAGTAATAATTAGACGAATTAAGTTTAGACTTATATTTTAACTCATTTTTGGACAAGTCAATAGCCCCTCTATTTACTACCCCTCGAGTTTAAAATAAATGTCCATATAATTCATTTCAAGTTCTATAAGAGAAATAATAAATATAAGGTATAGTTTACTATATTAGAGTTTAGTGCATTACCTCTCTTTATTAAATATTTCTTGGGAAAAATTATTTTGGTTTTGGCTAAACAATACTCGCTCCTTCCTTTTTACTTGTCATGCTCATTAAAAAAAATGACTGATATAGTTATTTAATTATACAATCCTTATTAATTATTATTTAATATTAAGTCTTGTAAACTGATTTTAAGAATACGTAAGTAATGTCAAGAGCAAAATAAAAATATGTTTTAAAATAGTAATTAAATAAAAATGAAGAGAAAAGTATCTATTAGTGTCCGTGAAGAGCGGCATCATCAATTGAAAAGGCACCATTTTAAAATTACTAACTACTTTTTACCTAATTTTTGGAGACAACTCGGAAGACTTTTTTCCACCTAAGAGATAGATAAACCCAAAATTATAGCAATAGGTTGTCACGGGGTCGTTTATCGAGTAAACTTTTTCACTCGGCGGAATACAAACAAACACCGTGCGGCAGTCGACCTACTCGCCAACTTCAGCCTCACAATCGCGCCTTGACACTTAGCGTTGTCAAGCAAACAGAGTAAACCCACAAGCAATAGCAACAAACGACAAGGAACAACAGTTTACGGGCAAAGCCCAACCTTTTTTATTATCCTACTCAATAATACAAAAAGGATCCCTCAAAAGGGTTACAAGGATGAACACTCTCAACCTTGCTAATGGACGGAATAGACTCACTCGTATAGGCCTCACGATTCACTCACACTGGAATCTCCCCTATACAAAATATTCAGCCACTATGTTATACAAAATCTGCCCAAGGCAGTTTACAAGGGAGGGGGCGTGCTTGGCACATGCGCCAGCCGCATTACAAGGGGAACATGCCCTACCCACGTTTCCCAGCTTCCCGCGTCCGGAACTGCTCGCAACTGTCGCCCCACGTGCGTCGCACATGACTTGCCTCGCGCCAGTCATGTCGCCTGCCTCGCCTGTGCGCCTGCGCGCGCACACTGCCGTGCCGGGCTGCGCGCATGCC
>JAPFFP010033096.1:0-15510 GCA_026153255.1 Solanum medicagineum | reverse complement strand
TATGTCTAGAGCTTATGTTTATATTGTACAGTTAGTTGAGGCGGGGCCTGTCCCGACCCTTGTCAGATGTTTCTCTTAATTTAGAGGCTTTGTAGACTATGTAAAGTGGAAGTGAAGTCATGTCTCGTACTTTAAATACCGTGGCCCCAACAACCTAGTCACATGCATTTCCTTTTGGCTTGTTATAACTGTTTATCTGCTTAAGGCATGTTAAAGGTAGAAACCCCTTATAATCTGTATAGAACGCATATAGTTACAGGTTGGTTCTCCCGAGCCTTATCGACAACAGGTGCCAGTCCGCCCTACGGGACTTTGGGGCGTGACAGTCCTGCATCAAGGATGGTTAAGTTGATGACATGAGAAGCTTGAACGGGCGTAATTGGTGGATTTGTTGAGATAGGGATAGGTTGATGAGATAGATTAGGTGGAGAAAAATGAAATGGAGGCCTCCTGTTGTCTGGATCGAAAGATTAGCAGTGATGGCCAAACTTACTAATTCTTGAGTCTTCTTCATTTCCATTTTCATGTCAACAAACTGTTCATCAATTGTTCTATCAATTTGCTCTGTTGTGCAATAATGGGATCTATCATAGTGATCTCGGTCAGGCTTGCATCATTATTATTGTCTGTCATTTTTCCTTTCCACTGGTTTCAATCAGGGGAGGGATCTTTATGGGTTTTGGATCTAGTGAAATAAGGGTGATCGGCCAGCTTTATCAACACAAATCAATTCTAGATTACCTGTAAGAAAAATTACTCAAAAGCAAACATGTTAGTTTCTTTAGATTAGTAGGTAATGTAAGATAACACACATATATCAATAAGCGTACAATTGTTGTTTTATTTGAGAGTAAACTAGCCCACGGATACGCGAGATATGGCAAATAGGCATGACTTTGCTTATATGATTTTAGAAATAGTGGATCAGGAAGATTGATCTGCGTTAGGTCAGGTCTTCTTGTATTATTGATAATGTAGACAGGGAAAAATAAGCTTTTGGAAAGACTGGCCTAAAAGGCTACCTATGTATCTCACAAAATGAGAAGTCAGGCCCTGCGTAGTTCGAGGATAAAAGGGATAGTTTAATTCCAAAAGACTTCGTATTACACGAGAAATGAAAACATAGAATAGAAAGATCGCCAAGAAACATAAAATGTCTTTACTGAGACTTCTTCTGTTGACTTGTAGATTTCCTTCTTCATACTTGATTTGAATCACTCGTTTGGAGGGACATCAACCTCAACTTCCTTCGCCTCTTTGCTTGGTCTTGGGAGGGCACAATAGGGATTCTTCCGCTTCAGCCTGGCTATCTCCTCCAGGGTGGCCTCAAGCTCCACCTCCACTTCCGTGTTTCGAGCTATCATGTTCCCAAGATATCCCTCCAGAGTAAATGAATATTCTTTGAGTATTTGACTTGCTTTACTCAGGATTGGCCTTTTATCCTCGGCATTTGTCATTTCTTCATCTGCCTCTGCTATTTTAGCAAGCATCGTTTTGGTAGCCCGATTCACTTCTCCATCTTCCGGGACCTCTTGGGTGGCCTTACCTAGCACCCTTGTCAATATGCCTTCAGCATTCTTAGCATTCTGGGTTTTTTCCATCCTGACCGCAAATCCAACCTTCTTGAGATGGGAGAGTGAAATCTTAAAAGTAGGTTAAGGAATTCGGACTTGGTTGAGAAACTTGGGACTCGAGAAATTATTTGGTCGCATATTCGATAGTGACTGGGATTTATGCCTAGGTGGCTCTAGAAAAATTTCAAAAGGAGTGGACTAAAATTTTACCAAAATAAAGCAACATAATCTTTGATTTTGGCTCTTTAACAATTTTGGGTGCTTGCACCATTTTGTATATGAATGGGCTATTCCTATGCATGAGTATTATGACTTTGAAATTATGATTTTGGCATTTGAGCATAAGTATGAATTATTATAAATGGTGTTTTTAAAGCCCAATTGTGCATTGAAATAGTTTGAAAAATGACTATGCCTCTTTGAAATTATGTACATGCATATTATAAGTATTTTTGTGTTATGACGACTTAGCTTGTTGTGTTGGGGGTCTTGGAGTAGTTTGGGCTACTTGTATAGCATGTTTCTAATGAGTGTAGAACTCGTAAGGTTGTAATATAATGATTAAGGATAGTCGATCTATTTAGTCAACGACAATGGGTTAATCACTTCTCTAAGATTGATCTTTGGTTCAGGTTTTGTCCCTAAGTGAGGATGAGGGTAGGTGATATCCCTAAGTATCCTTTTCGGACTAGGAGTGAGCATTTGGAATATTGGTGGAGTTGTTTGGTTGGATTATGCATCGATTGTGTTTATGAGTTTCATGAATATGGTCTTAAAACCCTACCTTGATATGTTTGTGATGGTCTCTAGTGATAAGGTATTGATTTGTTTAGAGCTTGTGAATTAATTGGGGTAGTGTTGCAAGTGTTGAATGATGAGGGGATTGGTTGCTAAATATGATAGGTGTGAGTTGAGGATAACAAGAAGGTTGTTAGAACTCCTTAGGGATTATGATATGAGTGTGCATTGGTTTTTCTGGTAAGGTTAGTGTTGTGGTTGGTGCTCTAGGTAGCCTAGTGTGTGTGCATAATGGTGGTAAAGAGATGCCTAGTAGAGTCCATCGGTCGGCTAGATAAGGAGTTAGGTTGAAGGAAGTTGAGAATGGTAGTATAGTGTTCTTGATGGTTCCAAATCTTCTTGGGTTAAGAGGACTAGATTAGGAAAGGCCTTGATTTTCCGCCTTATTAGAGTTGGAAGTTTTGGGTGAGAGAATGATAGAGTGGAGGTTGTTTCCTAAGGGGGAGATGGCAGTTATAGTACCAAGTGGATTAGGTGTATTTAAGATTGACAATTGAGTTGAGTATTGTGAGTCCTTATAGAGTGTAGAGGGAGGTTAGTAAGGTTGCATAAGTTGGGGATTGCCTATGGTAGGGGTATGGTTTATCCGGTTTGCCATGCATCTAGGTTGAGGGGATGTGTTGGTGACCCTAGTGCTATAGAACTCTTTGAAGTTGTGGGTGAGGTGGAGGATAAGTTGGCTTAGAAGGAGGTTCTGGTGGAGTTGTTGGATGGATAAGTGGAGAAATTGATTGATTCATAATGTGTAGTGTTCATCTATTCGTATGTGTTTCTTGGAGAGTGGGTGCGGATATGGAGAAGAGATATCCTTATCTCTTTTCACTTTATTCAAGCTTATGATGACATGCCAAGTCCTTTCTATGATTCTAAGTCCTATGTTACTAAGGTCCACCTTAATACCACCACCCGCCACGACACGACCTAGGAAGGCAACCTCTTACAACCCAAACTCCCAGTTCTCCTATTTAGCATCCATCTTTCTCCTTTAAACTTTGTAGTACTACCCTCAAATGACTCACATGCTCTTCCTCACTTAGGGAAACGAACCATCATACCGAAACCATCGTAAACCTTATAGAGCAGGGACTAAAGATCTTATTCATGAGACTTATAGGCATAGACAGTACACTAGTCAAACCAAAAGCTACTACGTCAAATTCAAAATGTTGGAAAGGACTCTCAAGAACTCATTGATTACCGAAAACATCTCAATAGAAAATACCTTAAGTTCAACATCCCTAACTCTCTCAAGATGATAAATGCAACCCTTAGGGATCAATTGTGCCTTAAGATAAGAAATAGACCTACCACCTTTGCTACCACTTGACAACCTCCCACTCAATGATGGGCTCATTAGGGAATCGGGATCTAACTCTACGGGTCCTACCATCCATAAGGACACAACATACATGCAACCATTCCATCCGAAGTATGACATCAAATCCACCACATCTACTCCAACAAGCTACAAGGCAAGACTTAATGCAATACGAACCCGAATCAACATTTATGCACCTTCTAACAACAATACACTCAACAAAAAGGATAGCCATAAAAGTGCGATGACCCCAAAAAGTGCCTAAAAACGTGCCTCAGAAGTGCTTAGAATCTTTTTTTTCCATATATCTAAAAGTCCGTTGGTTATTTCAAAAATCCGACTTCATATTCTTGTTCAAGGGGTCCAATTAGGGGGAAAAGGGTCTAACCTCGATTTTAAAGCAAAGGAATCAATTTATGAAATTTTAACTTGGTGCAATTTCCAGTGAGGGTCCGCAACCTCTCCGCAACATGGAGAGGTGTAAATTCTGCACTATCTTTCTTAGTCCATCCAGAGTTTTCTATGTGTTGGGCCTCAGTTTTCCCAAATGTGTTTTACCTATACTTAGCCTTATTTCACCCTCATATCACGCTAAACATTCCCCAATGCTCACCAAGACACCTAGCCAAATGCTCCTAAATTTAAGTCCCAAACTCAATACCAATCTTAAGGATTTCATCAAGGATCTCACTTAAGCTTCAAGTCTCCATTTCCAATCTTCTTGAAGGGTTCTCCAAAGTCAAGGTATGTGGTGTTGAACCATCGGGTCCTTCCATCCATGGTTCCTAAGCTGCCTTTTTGCTATTACTGCATGATTTAAAGTTAATTTTACATGTGGGTCTTGAATATTGAAAAATTACTGCACAGGGATTTTAGTTCTTGAAAGTATGGTTGTTTTAGCATGTTTTGAGCTCTCAATCTTGGATCTAATGTTGAATTTGTTGAGGTGTTTTAATGTGAATGTATTGGGGATGTTGCAAGGTGTTGAATGATGGTTTTACTACAGATTTTATTGCATGATTTCATCTCCAAATCACATGGTCTTTTACCCCCACTACACACGCTCAAGGTATTTGATAAAATGTCCGGTTATGGTTTCTTGAGGAAATGAAGGTCCAAAGCATGGGATATGATATGAATGATGAGGAAATTAGCTTATGTATATGACTATTCCTGTATAAAGTGTTGCATTAGACCATATGATGTATCCTATATAAAGTGTAGAACTCGACCATGCCCAATCCGGAGGGGTCTAAGCACCTAGATAACCTAGTGAAGGGTTTGTACTTCTCCACCTTGGTGATGGGCCGGCATTATCAACAACCTGGATGAGGGTTAGTACTAATCCACCTTGGTGAGGGGGTGGCATTATCACCAGCCTATATAAGGGTTAGTACTCATCCACCTAGTGATGGGGCGACATCATCACTAACCTAGATGGGGGTTAGTACTCATTAACCTAGTGAAGGGTTTGTACTTCTCCACATTGGTGATGGGGAGACATTATCACCAACCTAGATAAAGTTTAGTACTCATCAACCTAAGGGATGGGGTGGCAACATCACTAACCTACCAAGGGGTTCGTACTATGGAAGTTTAGTTTGACCTCTTCTACACATATGATATCCTATATGAGCATGGGTTACTTAAGCATGTTTTACTTATGAATTAATCATACATGTCATGTTGCTATATCATGACTATTGTCTAATGTTATGCAAGTTGATTATGAAACTTATCTCTTGTCGCATTGCATCCCACATACTTAGTACATTCAAACATACTAATGCATACTCTTGCCTATATGATATCACCATGTTAGAACCGGTGCTCAAGTTGATCATCCACCCCCTCCACATGGCTAGTTGGTGCTATTCCAAGCTCGTTGGTGAGTCCTCAATTTCGGGAACCTTAGTCTATGATTACTGAATCTATGTATTAAGACACTTTCTTACATTCTATTTTGACTATGAGGGTGAGCCCGGTTACTTTGTATTAACCCCCGCCCTATCTATATATTTAGAGGTGTTGTTAGACATGTTGTGTAATTATGATATGAGCTATGACTCCTTGTCTTCGATGTTGATGTTTTGGCAAACTATCCCTTAGCCCCTTTGCCATTTTATACTTCTTTTATGTCTTTTACATATTTCCACGACCAATGATGTGTAATGATAAGTTGAGAGGCTTGATTGGGGTTTCTTCGGGTTCCCCATTTGCCGTGTCACGTCTAGGCCCTAGGCTTGGGTCATGACAAAAAGGTTCATGTAACAACTTGGGACACATACAAGAGGTCCACTAGCACCCAAAAGTAATAATGAAAGGAATAGTGAAACTTAGATCCATCAAAAATCAAAACCTTCAACTTAGCTTCCTTCGCCTTCCTCTTTGAAGCGGCATGATCAACTAGAAGAGCAAAGAGCAATCTTTAAGGGGGAAACATACTTCAACTCTATAGCACGAGTTATAAAATGAAGAAGGGAAACATTTCCTAAAACGTCTCAAAGCCTCCTACTCATAGTTGTGATGCACAACATAACCGTCAATAAGACTCTAATTAACACGGTATGTTGGACATTGAGGATCTAACAACCTAGTGCTCTGATAGCATCTTTTTCAAGAACCAAGATTAGGGACTAGACATGACCGGCAAACAGGGAACCCAATGGAACCCCAAAACAAGCCTCATAACATATCATTACACATCATTGGTTGTGGAAGCAATTAAAAATGATAGATAGAGATAAACAAGGGGAATTGGGACTAAGGGAGCGTGAGAGAAAGAGAGAGTGATACCTAAATATCATAGATGAGTCAAGCTCAAGCATAGTACACAACTTGGGACACATACAAGAGGTGCACTAGCACCCAAAAGTAATAATGAAAGGAATAGTGAAACTCAGATCCATCAAAAATCAAAACCTTCAACTTAGCTTCCTTCGCCTTCCTCTTTGAAGCGGCATGATCAACTAGAAGAGCAAAGAGCAATCTTTAAGGGGGAAACATACTTCAACTCTATAGCACGAGTTATAAAATGAAGAAGGGAAACATTTCCTAAAACGTCTCAAAGCCTCCTACTCATAGTTGTGATGCACAACATAACCGTCAATAAGACTCTAATTAACACGGTATGTTGGACATTGAGGATCTAACAACCTAGTGCTCTGATAGCATCTTTTTCAAGAACCAAGATTAGGGACTAGACATGACCGGCAAACAGGGAACCCAATGGAACCCCAAAACAAGCCTCATAACATATCATTACACATCATTGGTTGTGGAAGCAATTAAAAATGATAGATAGAGATAAACAAGGGGAATTGGGACTAAGGGAGCGTGAGAGAAATAGAGAGTGATACCTAAATATCATAGATGAGTCACGCTCAAGCATAGTACACAACTTGTCGAACAACACCTCTAAACATAGAGACTTAATGGGGGCTAAGACAAGCAACCGGGCTCACCCTCATAGTCAAAGTAGTAATAAAGAAGAGAGTATCAATACATATCATAAGAAATATAGACCAACATCCCTGGAATGAAGGACTTACCTACTATCTTGGGAGACAATCGAACTAGCCACGTGGAGGAAGAGGATGGCCAAATGGAGCTGTGTTTCCTACATGGTAACATCATGTAGGCATAGAGTATGCGTTAGTACATTTGAATGTACTAAGTATGTAGGATGGATTGCAACAAGAGTAGACAACATAGTCAAAATGCGTAATAAATAATAATAATAATAATAATAATAATAATAATAATAATAATAATAATAATAGTAGTAGTAGTAGTAGTAGTAGTAGTACTTAATCATAGACCAAGCAACTAGTACTCGGAATCCACGGCTTAAACCCCCTCGGTAGTGGTCGAGGTACCAACCCCTCAACAAGGTTAATGGACATAACACCCTCCATCAAAGTGGTCAAAGTACCAACCCCTCAACAAGGTTAATGGACTTAACACCCTCAATTAAAGGGGTCAAGGAATCAACCCTCCAACAAGGTTAATGGACTTAATACCCTTCATTAAAGTGGTCAAAGTACCAACCCCCCAAAAGGTTAATGGACTTAACACCCTCCATCAAAGTGGTCAAGGTACCAACCCTCAAACAAGGTTAATGGACTTAACACCCTCCATCAAAGAGGTCAAGGGACCAACCCCCAAACAAGGTTGATAGACTTAACAGCCTCCATTAAAGTGGTCAAGGTACCAACCCCCAACAAGTTTAATGGACTTAACACCCTCCATTAAAGTGGTCAAGGTACCAACTCCCCAACAAGGTCAATGGTCAACATGTAACACTACAGAAGCTTATCATGAAATCAACACTTATGCAAAATCCTTTCATCATCACAAAGTCATATCTCTCATATGCCAATCATTAGGCCTTCAACAACTCAAGTATCATAAACTGGACATGTTATCAAACACTTGGCGGGGTGTAGTTCTAGTATAAAACCATGCAATTCAAGAATGAAATCATGGTATAAAATTCAGTGTAATACCATCAATATATACTTGATAACACCCTCAAGCAATATACAACAAAAACCTTCATCAAATCTTACAATAGACCTTAGGTTTAAAGCCCAAAACATAGTAAAATAGTCACAATTTCATAAACAACAACATAGTGTGCAATGAATTTCATAATAAGTAAGACCTATAAGTAAATCAACTTTAAATCATGTAATTTTAGGTAAAAGGAAGCTTGGGCATCATGGGTGAAAGGAACCATTGAAAGAAACTCCATACAATCACTTTTAGAGAATCTTTGAAGAAGATTGGAGATGGAGACTTGAAGCTTGAGAGGAAATCCTTAGATCCGGATGAGTTTTGAGGCTTGAATTTAGGAGATAAAATATTGTCTAAGTGTTTGTGAGAGTATTTGGGAATGTCTTTGAAGATATGAGGGTGAAATAAGGCTAACTGTAGGTATTTTCACGCTTGGGAAGGCTTAGGGAAAAGAACCGAAAGCCTTGGACCAGAATAAAATAATTGGGCACAAAATACACTGAGGCACGTCGCGGAAGGGACACGCCTGAACACTGTTTTCGTCAAACTTTGAAATTTTGTAATTCGCTACGGTTGCTCTAAAGTCAGGGTTAGACCCATTTCCCACCCAATTTGACTCCTTAATCAAGAATATGAAGTAAGACTTTTGATATCACGCACGGAGTTTGATATATATGGAAATTACGATTTCAGGCACTTTTGAGGCACCTTTTCGGGCACCTTTTCGGTTCGTTTCAATATCTCCCCCTTGGGAACATTCGTCCCCGAATGTCAAAGAAAAGTACAAGAGAATAGTAATCATAAATACGTCAACCTCAAAAAGGATGCAACAATGCACTTTAAAACACCATTTTAAAAATCTCAACATAAGTGTAAAGTCACCATGAACCTTTTCAATGTAAACATGATGCATGCAAATGACTTAGGGGCTGGAACATGAGAAATGAAATCACAAAAAGGGAATTTGACATGTTATCATAAGCTTGAATCGAATGAAAGAGGTACCGATAGCCCTTTTCCAAGCCCATCCATCTCCCCGAAAGACACTCTCGACATGATGATCCTTCCAATGGACCTTGACACTACATCCTCATCAATCAACTCCTTTAATGCTTCCCTCCATTAACTCCACCGGGACTTCTTCCTAAGTCAACTTATCCTCCACAACACCCACAGTCTCAAAGTGTTCTGCAGCACTAGAGTCACCAACACATCCCCTCAACCGAAAAGCATGAAGAACCAGACAAACGAAAACAACATCTAGGTCATTCCACCCTTATGAAACTTTACCAACCTCCGTATACATTCCATAAAGACTAACAACCCTAAACTCATTTGTCAACCTTAATCACACATAGCCCACTTGGTACCATAAACTACCATCTCCCCCTTGGGAGGCAACCATCACCTTACCCTCTTTCACCCAACTTCTCCAACTCTAAAAAGGTGCAATCAAGGATTTGCTTAAACTAGACCTCTTCAACCAAAGAAGATTTGGCACCATCAAGAATACTACACTACCATGCTCAACTTCCTCCAACCTAACTCCCATTCTAGCCAAACAATGGACCCCTTAAGTCACCTCTTTGCCACCATCATCAACACGAGCTAGTCTACTTAGAACACCGACTACAACATTAGCCTTACTGGAAAGAAATAATGCACACTCATATCATAATCCCTAAGGAGGTCTGACCACCTTCTTGTTATCCTCAACTCAAACCTACCATATTAAGCAACAACCTCTCATCTCTCAGGACTTGCAACACTACCCCCAAAAGGGTTCAGAAGCTCTAAATAAATCAATGTTCCACCACTAGAGGCCACTAAAAACATGGAAAAATAGGGTATGAAGGCCCTATTCATGAAATCCACAAACCTATCCAGTGCATAGGTCAATCAACAACTCCAACAATAATCAAATGCTTACCTCTAGCCTGGAAAAGGCACATAGGAATATCACCTACCCTCATTCTCACTTGGTGAAAATACTCGAACCAAGGATCAAGCTTAAAGAAGTGACTAACCCATTGCAGTTGAATAAAGAAATCGACTACCCATAACAATCATATCACAACCTTACGGGTTCCTACACTCATTGGAAGCATGCTATGCAAGTAGCAAACCACCTCAAGACCTCCAATCCGACAAACTAATTCCAAGACAAAACCTTATGAAATACGAACATGAACAACCCCTAAACCCTTCTAGCAACAATAAACTCATATAACCATACCCTACTAGCAACAAAAGAAATAATGAAAGGAAAAGTAACCCAGGAACTATCAAAGCACAGACAACAACATCAAGAAAAGCCTTTTGAGATACTGGTAATAACCTCGGGAACTCATCCCCTCCATGAGCCCCTTGATCAGCATGACCACCTTGTTCTAAAGGTCGACCACCCTTATAACTCTTTTGCGCATATAGATAATCAACTAGCTTTTGACCCACTCTACTACATCCATAACAAGCATTAGTCTTCGTCAAGCATGGGCCACCATGGTTCTTTCCGCACCTTTAATATTTGGTGATAGTCATCCCACCATTATTCTCTTCGCATTGAACCTTTCTTCTTCCTCCCTTTAGGGTTACCGGGAAATCCTTCATCTAATGCCCCTCTTCACCACAATGATAAAAAATCATTGGTGCCCTTCAAAACTTGGGCCTCTATGAACCTTACCACATGTTGGGCACATAACATCATCTCTTTCCTTGAGGATTTGGAAATTTCCTTTTAAATGGGCCCTCTTAGCCTTCTCATCTCCACACTTACCATTTGAAGTCTCAAGGTCACCCACTGATCGGTTGAGTTGAGTAGTCACTTCCACGGCCACCACGATTATAGCAATCTAGAGCTCAATCTCGGTAGCCCCTCCACCTTGAGGAGCTTGAGCAGCGGGGTAGGCTGGACGTCCTTCGGGTATAAGGGTTCTTCTTCTCTTGCATTAGGGGGGAAAACTTACTTCAACTCTATAGTAGGACTTAGAACATGAAGAACGAAAACATTTTCTAAAACGTCTCATAGCCTCCTACTCATAGTTGTGGCCTACAACATAACCATGAATAAGACTCTAATTGACGTGTTGTGTTGGACTCTGAGGATCTAACAGCCTAGTGCTCTGATACCATCTTTTTCATGACCCAAGCTTAGGGCCTAGATGTGACAAGCGAATGGGGAACTCGAAGGAACCTCAAACAAGCCTCAAAACATATCATTACACATCATTGGTTACGGAAGCAATTAAAAATGACAGATAAAGATAACCATAAACAAGGAGAATTGGGACTAAGGGAGCGAGAGAGAAAGAGAGAGTAGAACTTAAATATCATAGATGAGTCAAGCTCAAGAATAACACACAACTTATCCAACAAGACCTCTAAACATAGATACTTAGTGGGGGCCAAGACAAGCAAACTGGCTCACCCTCATAGTCAAAGTAGTAATAAAAAAGAGAGTATCAGTGCATAGCATAAAAAATATAAATAAACTTCTCCGGAATGGAGGACTCACCAACTAGCTCGGGAGACAATCGAACTAGCCATGTGGAGGAGGAGGATGACCAAATGGAACTTTGTTTCCTACATGGTAACATCATGTAGGCATAGAGTATACATTAGTACATTTGGATGTACTAAGTATATAGGATGAAATGCAACAGGAGATAAGCAACATAGTCAAAATGCATAATAATAGTAATAGATAACATAGTAGCATAATGACATGTATGAAGATGCTTGAAGTAAAACATGCTTATATAGAACATATTATGTAGATAAGAAGAGACCATCATCATAGGCCAAGAAACTAGTACTCGAAATCCAAGGCTTAAACCACCTCGGTAGTGGTCCCGGTACCAAACCCTCAACAAGGTTAATGGACTTAACACCCTCCATCAAAGTGGTTAAGGTACTAACCCCTCAACAAGTTTAATGGACTTAACATCCTCCATTAAAGTGGTCAAAGTACCAACCGCTCAACAAGGTTAATTGACTTAACACCCTCCATAAAAGTGGTCAAGATATCAACCCCTGAACAAGGTTAATGGACTTAACACCCTCCATTACAGTGTTCAAGGTTCCAACCCCTCAACAAGTTAATGGACTTAACACCCTCCATTAAAGTGGTCAAAGTACCAACCCCCCAACAAGGTTAATGGACTTAACACTCCCATTAAAGTGGTCAAGGTACCAAGCCCCCAATAAGGTTAATGGACTTAACACCATCCATCAAAGTAGTCAAGGTACCAACCCCCCCTCCCCCCCACCAACAAGGTTAATGGACTTAACACCCCCCATTAAAGTGGTCAAGGTACCAATCCCCCAACAAGGTTAATGGACTTAACACCCTCTATTAACGTGATCAAGGTACCAACTCCTCAACAAGGTTAATGGTCAACATGTAACACTATAGAAGCTTATCATGAAATTAACACATATGCAACATACTTTAATCATCATAAAGTCATATATCTCATATGCCAAGAATTAGGCCTTCAACAACTCAAGAATCATAAATCGAACATTTTATCAAACACTTGGCGGGTGTCTAGTGTTAGTATAAAACTATGCAATTCAAGAGTGAAATAATGCTATAAAATTCAGTGTAAAACAATCAATAGATACTCGGTAACACCATCAAGCAATGTGCAACAAAACCCTTCGTCAAATCTCACAATAGATCTTAGATTCATAGCCTAAAACATAGTAAAACATTCACAATTTCATAAACAACAACATAGTGTGCAGTGAATTTTTTAATAAATAAGTCCCATGAGCAAATCAACTTTAAATCATGATATTTTAGTTAAAAGGAATCTTGGGCATCATGGGTGAAAGGAACCCATGAACGAAACCCACATACCTTCGCTTTTGGAGAATCCTTGAAGAAGATTGGAGATGGAGACTTGAAGCTTTTGAGGAAATCCTTAGATCCGGATGAGTTTTGAGACTTGAATTTAGGAGATGATATATTGTCTAATTGTTTGGGAGAGTATTCGAGAATGTCTTGGTAGATATGAGGGTGAAATAAGGCTAAGCATAGGTATTTTCATGCATGGGAAGGCTTAGGCCCAAGACCCAAAAGCGTTGGATTGGAATAAAATAACTGGGCACAAAATACATTGAGACACATAGCGGAAGGGACGCACCTGATCACTGTTTTTGTAAAACTTTGAAATTCGCTACGGTTGCTCTAAAATCAGGGTTACACACATTTCCCACTCAATTTGACCCCCTAATAAAGAATATGAAGTCAAATTTTCAATATCACGCATGGAGTTTGAGACATATGGAAATTATGATTCTGGGTACTTCTGAGGCACATTTTCGGACACTTTTTTTGGGTCATTTCAATATCTCACCCTTGGGAACATTTATCCTCGAATGTAAAAGAAATGTACAAAAGAAGAGTAATCATAAAGAGGTCAGCCCCAACGAGAATGCAACAATGCACTTTAAAACACCATTTTGAAAATCTCAACATAAGTGTAAAATCACCATGAACCTTTTCAATGTAAACATGAATGCATGCAAATGACTTAGGGGCTGGAACATGAGAAATGAAATCACAAAAAGGGAATTTGACATGTTATCATAAGCTTGTATAGAATGAAAGAGGTACGGATATCGCTTTTCCAAGCCTGCTCCGGCTCCCTTAAAGACTCTCTCGACTTGACGATCCTTCCAATGGACCTTGACGAATACTACATCCTCAACAATCAACTTCTTCAACCTTTCCCTCCGTTACCTCTATCAGGACTTCTTCCTAGTCAACTTATCCTCCACAACACCCACAATCTCAAAGTGTTCTATAGCACTAGAGTCACCAACACATCCCCTCAACCTAAAAGCATGAAGAACCAAACAAACCAAAACCACATCCCTAGGTCATTCCACCCTTATGCAATTTTGACAACCTCCGTTGACATTCCATAAGGACTCACAACCCTAAACTCATTTGTCAACCTTAATCACACATAACCCACTTGGTACCATAAACCACCATCTTCCCCTTGGGAGACAACCTCCACCTTACCCTCTTTCACCCAACATCTCCAACTCTAATAAGGTAAAATCAAGGCTTTGCTTAAACTAGATCTCTCCAACCAAAGAAGATTTGGAACCATCAAGAATACTACACCAGCATGCTCAACTTCCTCCAACCTAACCCCCAATCTAGCCAAGCGATGGACCCCTCAAGTCACCTCTTTGCCACCATCATCAACACATGCTAGTCTACTTAGAGCACCGACTACAACACTAGCCTTATCGGAAAAAAATAATGCACACTCATATCATAATCTTTAAGGAATTTTAACCACCTTCTTGTTATCCTCAACTCAAACCTACCATATTACCTCTTATCTCTTAAGACTTGCAAAACTACCCCCAAAAGTGTTCAGAAGATCTAAATAAATCAATGTTCCACTGCTAGAGGCCACCACAAACATGGAAACATAGGGTATGAAGGCCTTATTCATGAAATCCACAAACCTAGAAAGTGCATAAGTCAACCAACAACTCCAAAAATAATCAAATGCTCGGCCCTAGCCCGAAAAAGACACAAGGAATATAACCTACCTTCATTCTCACTTGGGGAAAAAACCTGAATCAAGGATCAAGCTTAAAGAAGTGACTAACCCATTGTAGTTAACCAAATAAATCGACCATCCTTAACAATCATATCACAACCTTACAGGTCTTATGCTCAGTAAAAGCATGCTATGCAAGTAGCCAAACCTCCTCAAGACCTCCAATCCAACGAACTAAGTCCAACAAAAATCACAAGACAAGACCCTATGCAATACAAACATGAACAACCCCTAAACCCTTCTAGCAATAATAGACTCACATAACCATACCCTACTAGCAACAAAAGGAATAATGAAAGGAAAAGTAATTCCTAGAATCATCAAAGCACGCACAACAACATCAAGAAAAACCTTTAACATACAGGTAACAACCTTGGGCGTCTCATCCCCTCCATGAGCCCCTTGATCAGCATGACCACCTTTTTCTAAAGGTCGACCTTATACCTCTTTCATGCATACGGACAATCAACTAGCTTGTAACCACTCCGCTACATCCATAACAAGCATTGTCTTACTCAAGCATGGGCCACCATGGTTATTTCCACACCTTTGACACTTGGGGTTAGTCATCCCACCATTGTTGTCTTCACATTGAACCCTTCTTCTTCCTCCTTTTGCGGTTACCAAGCTATCCCTTCTCTTATGCCCCTCTTCACCAAAATGGAAACAAGCATTGGTGCCCTTCATACATGGGACTTTATGAACCTTT
>JAPFFP010033066.1:0-15512 GCA_026153255.1 Solanum medicagineum | reverse complement strand
GATGGGCAAGCCAAATGAACAATACAAATCTTGGGAGATATGTTGAGGGCTTATGTGTTGGAGTTCAAGGGTAATCAGGATGACCATCTCCCACTTATCGAGTTTTCTTATAATAATAGCTTCCATGCTAGCATTAGTATGGTCCCATTTGAGGCCTTGTATGCTAGGAGCTGTAGGTCTCTGATGGGGTGGTTTGAGTTGGGAGAGGTGGCTTTAATTAGCCCGGACATGGTGATGGAGGCTATGGAGAAAATAAAGTTGCTTAGAGAAAGGTTGAAGATGACTCAGAGTGGCCAAAAGTCGTATTTGGATGCTAGGAGGAGGGATCTTGAGTTCTAAGTTGGGGCTTAGGTGTTTGTAAAGGTGTCACCTATGAAGGGAGTGATGTATTTTTGCAAGAAAGGGAAACTATGTCCCTGATAGGTAGGACCTTATGAGGTTATTGAATGGATTGGGAATGTGGCATATAAGGTAGAGTTACCCGCGGATTTAAGTTCTATTCACCTGGTCTTCCATGTGTTCATGTTGAGAAAGATGGTTGGTGATCCTAGCACTGTTGTTCCTTTGAAAGGCATTGAGGTTGAGGAGAACTTGTCTTATGAGAGGGTGCTGGTGGAGATCTTTGATAGACAAGTGAAATGACTTTGTAACAAGGATATGGCATCGGTACAAGTTCTTTGGAGGAACCAACATGTGGATAATGCAACGTGGGAGGCAGAGTGTACATGATGAAGAGGCATCCAAATCTTTTCCAATGTACTCAAGCCTAAAGTATTACGTTCTTTCTTTTCTTGTTGGTCCCAATTCTTTCTTTCTTCAGTCTCATGGTATGACATGTGCATTAAGAATAGTTCTATGATGTTTTGAATGATTTTATTTTGTTTTGACATGAGATTTAATGGCTTTGTGATTTTCAAATGATGAACTATGCATGGTATTCTTGTGTTTAAAAGTTTCATGGTCCAACAATGCCTCTACATAGATGGGTCAGGGGCCAAGACATTCCCCAGGCTCACCCTCAATACATAAAGAAACGAAATTATCAAAGGTGCTAGATGGTGGATCATCCTTGGAAGATAGGACTCACCACTACAAATAAACTTGGATGCCCAGCTAAGCATCAAACGGTGAATGATCAAAGTCCTCGGTGCCTACATGATGAAATCATTTAGGCAAGAGTATGAGTTAGTACATTTGATTGTACTAAGTATGTGGGTGCAATGCATGAACTTACCAAAACCTTCATATCAATGTTTGATGACAAGGGCACATATTATAGAAAAAGATATATATAACAAGAAGTCTAGTATAGCAAGATGTTATGAAATTCATGATGCATGAAATTCAAATGATACTCATATATATAGTGGGGATAAGACCTCAACTGACATAAGACCAAGCGACCTATCACTTGGAATCTCGATAATTGCCCCTCATCAATAAAGAGGTGGTTTACTTGCCAAGAGTAAACCATGCTTCACCTTGTGGGCCTCCCATTTCGGATAGGATTTTCATATCAAAACATATCATATCATATCAATTCATCTCCTTACGGATCATTTCGGAGGCATCATTCCTTATGGGCCTCCCATTTCGGAAAGGAAACCTATGCTAGGCACATAGTTCAAGGAAAGGGAGGGGCCCCTTAGGGATTGCCCTAACACCCCCAATCCATCGGTACTAAGTCATCATCCCGCAAGAATACTTATAATATATGTAATTATACTTGCTTTCAAAATATACAAGTCTTGCGAAAACATTTCAATGCACAATTGGACTTAAAAACCAAACACCTTTCATAATAGTTCATACTTAAGCTCAAATGCCAGAACCATACTTTCATAGCCATAATACTCATGCGTAGGAATAGCCCATTCATATACAAAATGGTGCAAGAACACAAAATGCTCAAAGAGCCATAATCAACAGACATATATGTGATCACAATATTGTCATAACCGATATCTTATCAAAATCATATCATATAACGAAATTGGGCTTAACCCACTTCATAATTTCCATAATAATTCATTTAGTGCATATGCTATGAATAATTGAGAGTATGACATGGGTAATTAATATTCAATCTAAAATCAATAATATAATATGAAATTCAAGTGAAAGCATAATTAAATCCATATTTAAAATCGTAAATATAATCACCCATGCATAAACAAGCCTTAAAGGGGACATGCATACTTATAATTCCATAAACCCAAAGTAAATACTCATATAATGGTTTGAATCCCCTTAGCATCATCAAATAAACACCACCCATGCATCAATAGAATTTTAGGAATCAAAATATTCAAAACATCGATTTAAAGTAAGCTAGAAATTCGTAAAATTGCTTGAAAATAGTTTGGGTCTCCTTGATTGGAAGGAAATCAAGGATCAAACCCACATACCTTCACTAAGATGAGGAAACCCAAAAGAATTTTGAAGAAGAGTTGAGCTCCCAAGCACCAATGTTGAAATTTCCAAGTGTTCTTTAGTGTAAAGCTTTTGAGAGGTTTTAAAAAATGAAGAGTAATTTTGAATGTTTGTAACAGATTTTAGGTCTTTAGATGACCTTACAATAGCATAGGAATTCCCAAAAGACTAATAGAAAATATCGAATTTACCAAAACGCCATTAATGAATCGGAGGAAAAATTTATCGGAAGTCACTTGCCTGGAGCGTAAATGGCTAGCGTGGCACTCTATTGTCCATGTGGAGTGCCCGTGAACTGATACTTAGAAAATTTTTCAGGAAATTTTGATCTTGAACCAACACTTAGAATTTTCCACACGAGCCCACTAAACGGACACCTTTCACGAGCTGTGTGAAGCCACACGGTCCGTGTGGTCTTCCTGTCACCTCAATCTTAGGAAAGTTTCACGAAAAAGTTATGAGATTGTGATTCAACACTTAGCAAAGTTTTCACTTATGAGCTTCGCGGAAGGACAAATGGCCCGTCTCACACCTTGGGACCCATGTGACTGGTCGTGTGGCCTCCCTTAGCCCCAGTGATAGGGTTTACAAGCCTAGACCACCCCACGGCTCCTCCACACAACCCGTGAAGTTTCACATGGCCTGTGTGTGGTGCCAGTGAGGTGTGCCTTGGCTTGCAACACCACCCCAAGGCCAACATGAAAGATTTGAGGCTAAGTATGGTCTCACTTGAGGCCACACGGCTCGTGTGACCCCACACTTCCGTGTGGTCTCTCTTGAGATACACTTGGTCCAAATATTTGCCTAAAATGAGACTTCTCAAGGTCTAATGACGTGTAAGGAATCCGAGTCATTACATCTCATTGCCGACCGATCTATCAACAAATCAATAAAGATTTTACATGACATCTTGGTGAAGATGGATAAATTAATATTGCCAGTTGATTTTCTTATTCTTGATCGGGAAGTGGATGTCGATGTACAAATCATCCTAGGCAGACCATTATTAGCTACCAGGAGATCATTGGTGTATATATAGAGAGGTGATCTGAAGCTTTAAGTGAATGAGGAGGAGGTTGTGTTCAATATTTGTAAAGATATGAAGCAAGAGAAGGACATCCAAGTGGTGTCAGTGACTGATCGATCTTGTGTTATTTAAAGTAAGAAAGACTATGTCATGCCATGATTTTAACTACAGTGCTACTTGGGAGGTAACCTAAGGTGAGTAATAGTTTTTGAATAATGGGTGCTATTGGTGCAGGTATTGTGAAATGGAGAAATTGAAGCGAATAAAAAAAGGAGACGCAATCTGCCAAATCAGCGAATCACCGAGTTGGAATGGAGACTTCTAGTTTGACTGCCTTTTGAGTTGATTGATGACTCGTAAGGTGCTATCAAATTAGGCAGTCGTAGTTTCGATTTGACGGATCACCTAATTGGTTGGGCGATAACAACTTACACCACTTTATTAGACTGAAGAAGAGGTTTGAAATCTGTAAGAAAAGCAAATATGAAAGCATTCGGTGTATTACCGAAAATATTCGGGAGAATAATTTAGCTTCGTAGAATCTTGCTCCTGACTGACTTATTTAACTGCTTTTCAAATTCTTTAACACTTCAACTTTCATATTCTCTCCTTTTCATCTCCTAAGCAAGAAAAACCTTTGTTATTTATTACTTTGCAATTTCCTTTGGATTGGTTGGATTTCATCAACAAAAATCTTCCTTTGTTATTCTCATTGTCAGTATATCATCACTAAGGTATGTTTTTGGCCCTTTGTGTTTTACTTTTAAGCTAATATTAATTAAAATGGGCATGATTAGGGTTTTGAAAGGTTGAGAATAATAATGTGTTATTGGAAACTTATTGGAAATCATGTGGGTAATATGTTTTGGTGATTGAGGAACCCTATGTTTTGATGGTGCTTGTTTTGGTTGGGTTCTTGATTCTATGGATGATTTGTGAAATTGAGTGGAAATAGGTTATGGGTTTAAGTTTGACTTGATAAATAAGTTCAGATTGTTGAATGAAGTTATTTAGTCCCAATTTGATCATGATAACCTATTTATAGCTCTTGTTGGGGTATTGCCATGATATGCTTAATGTTGTGATTAATAATGCATACTTATTTAGTTTTATTGACTTGTGGTTGTGAATGAAGTCTAAGTAACCTCCAATTCTGGCTAAGCGACTTGAACTTGCCCAACAATAGATTGAGTGACATCATTCTTAAGGGTAAGTCATCGTTTGATTGAAATTCGTAGCCATAGTTAGCATGTTGAGATAAAAATTGGTCCTATGAGCATGCATCATATTTGTGGTGGGGTAGTGTGTGAAAATTTCCTTTGTTGTTATGTTATGTGATTGAACTTTTACTTGAGGGAATATTGGAATTGCCAGTCAATTTTGGCGATGGTCGTTTTGATCGCCGAATTTGACTCGGTGATGCTCCAACTTGTTACACACACTACTTTTTATGCCTGATTGCTTATGTTATATTCTATCACTTTTATCAAAGGAATTGTCCACCGCCAAATTTGCACATCCATCACCAAATGTGATAGTGATTTGAGGCTTGATTTCTATCGAAAAAGGCAATGGTCTATTTGAATGTCGATTCAATTGGATGGGCAAATTGACCTGTCCTCCCAGTTTGTTTCTTTGAAGCTTTTTTTTTGATTCCTTCATTCATACAAATTGATTCTTACACATATTTGAGCTTTTCTTGCAGAAATAGCCAGATCAAAGGATGCAGTTACTCGTGGAGCATCTAGGGCAAGTTGGGGAGCCATTATAGCTCCCGACCAAGTTGAGAAAAGACAACGAAGACCCCAAAGAGAAGTGCGGGGCAAGGGTACAAAGAAAGTAGCAAAGCAAAGGGATTTTGACAGTGGTGATGAGCAATGTCTCAACTTAACCTGGGCAACTTCTGAAGATGAACAAGTGGGGTATAAAAACCCAACACCTGAACCTTCTTCAGAGCCAAGTCACAAATGTCGAAGAATTGAGTCTAGGTCCAAAGCTCTCCACAATCCTCGCATCCACAGATCACAGTCTATCTAGGAGACCATAGCGCTAAGACACTTGAATAAACTAAAAGCAGTAGGGCTCTGTACAATTCTGTAAGAGGGAAGGCTATCAACTGATAGGGTCATTGATCATCACCCTGAGGTGTGAGACACTGTAAAGTTCCACAATTTCCAAAATTTTACCATGCCTCGGGAACCATACATACTAAGCTACATAAGACAATTCTATGAGGCCTATGCCAAGGCTATTCCTAAGAGCAAAAGTCGAGTGAAGATTATTATCAAACCTATTGATGTTGTGGAGGTTCTTGGTGTGCAAGTCCCATGAAGTGAAATTGATATTAATGATGTTCTAGGATGCACTTATTGATACTCCCCAGATCTTTCTATGATGCTAAGCGAGGCAAACCTCAGTGGTCTTAAAGCTTGGTTGGCCACAATGATTGGTATCCAGCTCCTTTACGGTTGGCGGAAGGAGCTATCGTTGAAAAGAAACAAATGAATATTTCGGCAAGGTTCTAGTTTGGGTTTATTAGTAGCAATCTTATGCCACCCTAAAATGAGTCAATTCTTCAACACCCTAAGACAACATTGGTTAGATGTATTATGGACTATGGACCATCAAAAATTGAATCTTGGTTGTATTATTGCCATAGAGATCCTCATAAGGGTAAAGCAACTCAATACTTCACTTCTATTCCTCAGCCTCATCAAAACACTGTGTAGATGAGCCAAAGTTCCTTTCAAAAGCAAGATCGATATTTAGATCACTCCATTAGCCTCCCCTTATGTTCAATGAATAATTGAGGCTGAATTTCAGTAAGGTTCTTCGCTTTGCATCGAATTAAACCACAACAGGCTAGGAAGAAGACGGTGGACACTATATTGGTCGTTGATGTTGAGGCCTTTCAGTTTGGCGCCGTAGAGTCGATACTTGAGATAGTTATATCTTCTTCTTCTCCTTCATTGCCTTCCTCTTCTATTCTAATTCCTCATAGTGCTGCACAATCTGAGCCTCAGGCTACGGAGACCCAACCCTCGATCAGAAAGCTACTATTCTTAGCATTGGCCAATTAACTTAAGTAGTTGACATCTGTGCCACTCGAGTTGGTCTTCCTTGCCTAAGATGATTGAGAGGGCCATAATTGCTACATTGGCCCCACATATAGAGGCTAAAAAAAACATGAGAAAGAGTTAAAGGAATTAGCTGAAAGAGTTAGTGCTATGGAAAAGAAGGATGGTGGTAGCAATGGCTCATTAACCTTAAAAGCCGACATTGATTGGTTGAAAAAGGAGGTGGCATCTCTGAAGTCCATGAATATTAGTTATTTATGGGATTCATTGGATATGCCACATAGGGTTGATATAAACGTGGTTCTTGAGGGTACGATAGGTGTTGATATTTGGGTAGAGAAGACAATGAAGGAGATGATATACCACCTACCCTAAAGACCGATGAAGATGCCTTGGGAAGTATGCCACACTAGTCAAAGCTTGAGGAGTTGAGGTGGATAGAGGATGAGATTGTAGCCAGTTTGATTAATGAGTCCCTCTAGGACACTTCTGTGATTGGCACATCCGTTACAAGTGAGCCAGAGCCTGTGATGCCATATATTGGCTAAGAATGCACAACAAGATTTGGGCATTGATGCCTCCAGACCTCTTTTTCACTCTACCACCACCACCAAAGCAAGATTGATAGGTTCAGGGGGATCCTGATTCTCACTCATTATGCATAATTGATATTGTTCTTACATATTGATGAAAATATTTTTTTAGGAGGGGGTGACCAATTAGAGCCCCAATATTTCTTGATGTTGATGATGACTAATTATTTTTTATTTGTATTCTGATGATTTGGATGAGACAATATTTATTTTAGTTTTTGTTGATGGGAATTTGAGACAATCTTTACTTTTGGTTTATAAATGTTCTTTTATTTTGGGTTGTAATAGATAAGTATTTTCTTTTAATTTTCTTTTTGTTTTAATGGATGAATTCTTGTGAATGATGTCCTTGGATGATTTGGAAAACTCATGCATACATGAATAGCCGTTCAAATGTGTTTTATCATGTCTCTTGTCCTTAGCAATTCGAGTATCAATAGTCCATAACATTGATTCGGATAGTGCCATGGACAAGGAAGATGCACTAACTTACCAATTAATATTTCTCTTGTAGAATCAATCAAGTGCATCTTGAGTTGACTATGTGAGTATTGAGCTTGTATATGCGATGATCGTGAATTATGAGTCTGTGTTGCCAATATTTGAATGTGGATTAATTTTCCCGATGTGTGTTTTGGAAATTTTTGAAAGGAATGTCTATAGCATCCAGAACTTGTCCGGTTTATTTGAGGAGTGACTTGATTGAATCCGGGTTAGAAAAGAACCTTAGCCCTTCTTTTGTTTCTTTTGAGTCTACTTTGACCATATAAGCCTCCATTGGAATTGATTTGAACCTCTAGTGAGCCTTTTTGAGCCTTGATACTTTCTTTGGTAACCATGTAGTCTTAACGTTTTATTTTGAAAGAGAATCCCTTCTTGTTTCTCATCATTCCCTCCTTGGTCTTAAGTGAGTGAAAGTAGTGGAGAAAGGCCAAAGTTGGGGGTGTTAGCAGAAGAGGGGTGTCTACCATCTAAAAGTTGAGGAAAGGAAAGAAAAAAAATGAAAGGAGAGGAGTCCTTTCATGATAAGAAAAAGCAAAAAGAGAAAAAATATTTGAAAAACATGAAGAAAGAAAAAGAATTTGCTTGAAAAAGAGCACCCTCCAAGTTGGTTGAAGAATAGTTGCAATGGGGCCATCTAGGATTGAGAATCGAAAACAAAAAGATATTCATTGGACAAGAGAAAGAATGAGGATCAAAGGAATCATGAGTGTAATGAGTGTGTGCAGAATTGAAGGAGGGATGAGCCACTATTACCCATATGCTATCTTACTCGCCCTTAGGCCTACATTATAGCCCTAAGAAAGTTTTACGGGATTCTAGTCCAGATGAAATTGAGTGAATACCAACTGAGAATAAGGGAAAGCCTATGGGTTGAAGCTTACATGCCATTTCTTATTTGTCAGAGTGAGTCTTGAATAGATCCTTGGAATTAATTTCCTAATCGTGTGTGTATAGGATCTTCTATATTGTGAGGGCAAATGGTGATATTTTCAGTCAGTGATTAGCAGCCATATGATCAATTGTGAGTATAGAAATGTCTTGAGAACTCTTTAGTCATCTCTTGAGGCTTTAAAATAATGTAAGTGGTTTCTGGAAGCTTTGACGATTGACGAAAAATGAGGGATTGTATATTCTTCTCCTTGTGGCCCTATCTAATATCATTGAGCTTTAGAATGGTTGGCGTTGGATATACATGAGGACAAGCAAAAGTGCAAGTTTGGATTTTTGATGAGTCCATATCTTAGACTTATTTGGAGCTTCAAAATGAAGAAATATTGTCCTCAATGTGCTATCATGCCTACTATACAAATTAACCTTTGTTTTTTATGCCAAAATAAGGATAAAAGTACATAGATGGGCAATAATCAATAACACAAGGAAAATGAGCAAAAATAATAGAAAGGGGGTAAAAAGTAACGTCGCTGACTCATTGGGCGAATCACCATAGTGCACCTGAGACCGCCTAATATTGTAGTGCTCAAATCCCCTAGTTCGTGATAAAAACATGTTAGTGGTAGTGTTAGAGCGAATGATTAGAGATGCACAGTGGTGTCTCCAAATATTGTAGAGACCAAGACCTTTAGACGATGCATTAAAAGACGGTCAAGTACACATTTGACATATCGCTGAAGTGCTTAGCGATGGTCGACCTTGTACCGTCAAATGGTGAAATTGTATACAAACTCTGGCAAATCACATGGACCATAAAAGTAATTTGAAAAGGACATTGTAGATATCATATCATACTATTACATTCTAGCTTACCATATTGAGAGAGTATAAAGTACCTTCTTGGAGGCCAAGTACAAGGGTTTTGATTTTCAAGCATTGGGAGGAGAATTCTAGGGATTAGGAAAGAAATTCCAACCTGTCTCTTTGTGTTCTCTTACCCACATCCATGACTACTGCTATTGGTATATATTTCTTACTTTTAAGCATTAGTAGCTAAAAACCCAATTTTGGGGGTGTGTGTATTTGATATAGGCTCTTAAATTATTAGTTGGGTCTATTATCTTTTGAACGTTTTGATATTAATCTGAGTGAGTTTATACTTATTGCTATGTACAGCTTATAATCTTGAGGTTACAAACTCAGGGTTATCTTTAGATTTTCAATTATTTCACAAATTTGAGTGATTATAGTGTCCAATGAGTGTTATAGCAAGAAATCTTTTGGGGTTTCAGTTGAATGCCAAAAATTGGGTTCAATTGCTAAAGTAGTAGAGGGTTTGCTGAGAATTGCTCAAGCCAAGCGTGTCTTGAGGGATTTACATGTCAATCCATAACAAGTTCAGATGAAACACCACTGTTGTCTTAATAGAAGTAGTGGTTACTAGTAGAATTTACTCACGTATGATTAAATCAATCATTGAAGTATTTAGAACTGATTAATTAGCTCTTATTGGTTGCTTCAGACGTTATATCATAATTGTTTGTAGTTGAATGTTGTTTCTATATTATCCCAAAGTCCTATTTTAACACTACAATTGCCTTATTTTAATATAATACCTCTATACTCAAACAACCATATCGTTCCCTATGGGATTCAAAACTCCAACTCATTGTTCGATTTTCATACTGATAACTGTCATCCACATTTTCCAAAAGTGAGGTGTGCTTCAATGTCATCACTAGCCAGCTCTTAATTGCTCAATAGTTCAAGTTCCTAACTCCAAGTAAGCTCTCAATTTGTCTTTGTAAATGTTTCACTCTAGAATTTCTCTTTAATAACTAAAACTTTTCTATGTAAGCTCTCAATCACTAGCAATGAATTGTAAGATTTTTTAGGGTAGTTGCCGAATTAAATTTTTCCTAAAGCGTTCATGCATGTAATTCAGATTGTACAGAGTTTGTAGAGATTTGTTAGAATTTGTAAGATTCAAGATTTTTGTTAGGATTTCTATGGTTTGTTAATCTTGTTTACTGTTTAGTCATTTTTGTAATTGTATGTTGTAGTTTTATTGAAATTGAGCTTTAGAGAAATAGTGAAGTTATGATCTAAGTTTCACTTTGGGGCTTTAGAGTTCACTTTCGAGCCATTTAGGTTATTGCTGCTATTTGTCTAAATTTCATATATGGGCTTAAGATCAACAATAACAGTATTTATTTGATAGATATATAGCTCTTATTAGTAAATGATTTGGTACTTTTTTTTCTTTTTTTTTTTTTGATAAGTGAAAATATGAGTAGAAGTAGACAATTCTCATAATTTTATGTCCTTTTATTTTGCTTTTATTCTATTTTATGAGTGCCTAGAAGTAAAAAATGGTATTGACATTAACATCTAACAATAACCATCTTGAAACGACCCCAAAAACTGCTTGAAAATGTTCCTCAAAAATGCCTGAAATTGTAATTTTCATATATCTCAAAATTCGTGCATGATTTCAAAAATCCGACTTCATATTCTTGATCAGGGGTTCAAATTGTGTGGGAGATGGGTCTAATCAAATTATAGAGCTTACGATCATAATTTTGATTTGGCAAGTTTGAAGAAAAACAATGTCCAGGCTTGTCAGTGGTGCAACGTGCCTCAGTGTATTTTGCTGCCCAGTTTTTTTGTCCGGTCCAAGGCTTTTGAATCTTGGGTTTAAGTGTTTTCATATGTGAAAATACCTATACTTAACCTTATTTTACCCTCATATCATTCAAGATATTCCCCAATTCCCACTCAAACACTTAGGATTATATTTCTCTCAAAATTCAAGTGTCAAAACCCTCTCCTGGTCTTAAGGAATTTAACCAAGCTTCAAGTGTCCATCTCTAATCTTCATCAAGTTCATCTCTAAAGCTAAGGTATGTGAGTTTCTTTTATGGGCTCCTGTCGCCCATGATGCCCAATCATATTTTTCTCAAAAATTGGATTATTTAAAGTTGATTACACATAGGTCTTATTTATTATGAAAATCACCACACACTATGTTGCAATTTATGAAATTGTGATTGTTTTACTATATTTCAGGCTATGAATCTAAGATCTATTGTGAGTTTTGATGAAGGATTTTGATGTATATTGCTTGAGGGTGTTACCAATTATCTATTGATGGTTTTACATTGGATTTTCTAGCATGATAATACTCTTGAATTGCATTATTTTACACTAGCGCTACACACTCACCAAGTGTTTGATAAAAAATTCTAGAGGAATTGAAGTTCCAATTCATGTCTTATGAGTTAAATGACTTTATGATGATGAAAGGAAGGTTTATATATGATGATTATATGATGATGAGACGAATATATGTATATTATATTATCTCAATAGTTTTAGGGATGACCAAGCCTCATCCGGCAAGTTATAGGCCTGGGTAACTTTGTTTTGGGGTTTGTGCCTCGATCATCTCGCTCGGGAGGTGGCAAGCCCGTGCAACCTTGTTAGCGGTTTGTACCCATCAACCTTGTTGGCGGGTTTGTACTCTATCAACCTTTTTATGTGGTTTGTGCTACATCAACCTCATGAAGGGGTTTGTATCTCATGCGCCTCTCTAAGGAGGTGGTAGGCCTTGGACTTGCACTAAAGTTGTCACTCGTAACACCTGTACTATATTCTACATAAGCATGATTTTACTTCAAGTATCATTCATGCATGCCATATTACTATATGTCTATTCATTGTCTATGATATGCATTTTGATTATGGTACTTATCACTTGTTGCATTGAATCCTACATACTTAACACATTCAAATGTACTAACACATACTCTATGCCTACATGATGTCACCATGTAGGAACCGAGGCCCCACTTGAGCGTCTTTATCCACGTGGCTAGTATGCTTTCACTCACCTTGTTGGTGAGTCCTTCATTTCGGGGATGTTGCTTATGATTTCTTACTATGTTCTAGAATTACCTTTCTTTTATGTAAATGTTGACTATGAGGGTGAGACCGGTTGTTTGTCTTGGCCCCTGCTCTTATCTATGTATTAGAGGTGTTATTGGACATGTAATGTGTAACGTTATGAGCTTGACTCTCTCTTGACTCTTGTTGTTATGATATGAATGATGTCCCTTGGCCCCGGTTATCCCTATTTCTACTCTTTTGTTGCTATTTTAGTGCTTCCGTGACCAAGGATGTGTAATTATGTTATAAGAGGCTTGCTTGGGTTCCCCTCGTGCTATGTCACGTCCAGGACCTAGGCTTTGGTCGTGAAAAACTTGGTATCAGAGCACTGGGTTGTTAGATCCTCAGAGTCCAACACACCATGTCGATTACAGTCCTATTCATTTTTGTGAAGCATGCCACCACTATGAATGGGAGGCTGTGAGGTATTCTAGGAAATGTTTCACTTCTTAATGATCTATATCGTGAAATAGAGTTAGGTCCCCTAGGGCTTATTGCTAATCTCAAACTGTTACATTACAGGATATGTCTCGAGCTACTCAGGATGGTGATGTAATTAATGCAAAGATTCGCAATGCTATATGGGAAGTGGCTAAAGCGGCGACTATATGGGAAACTCACCTTGAACAACAAGTGAATGCTCCCAAGACTTCAAATGGTAAGAGGAAAGGTAGTGAGGCCAAGAGGGACCGTATTGAAGGAAAGTTCCAACGTCCCAAGGGTAGAGGTGGTGCGGTGCCTTACGTTAGGTACCTAAAATATTGTAGGTGAATGGCCCATTCTTCAGAGGTACCGATGCTTGTTATGGTTGTGGAGAATTGGATCAAAAGGTTAAGAAATGCCCTTGTAAATGCAATAAGAGTGAAGGACGCGATGATGGGTTGATTCATCCTAGATGCCCAAAATGTGGGAGGAAACATGATGGTACATGTTGGTGGAACACGAGTGCATGCTTTGGCTGTGGTGAGATGGGCCACAAAATACTAGTTGCCCTTATGCTCAAGACAAGGGTGAAGGTGGTGATGTTGATCGAGAAGCACAAGGAGGGGATGAGGTGCCCGATGTTGCTACCGGTATGTTGAAATTTCTTTTTACTTTGATGTGCATACATTGATAGGTCCAGTGTGCCACCACTTCTTTCAATATTCCTTTTGGGTTGGTAGTGGACTCCTTGTGTGTCCTAAGTTGTTATGTGAACCTTTGGTGTCTACCACTTTGTTGAGTACGTTGTTACTAAGAATGTTCATAGGTGTCGTTCCTTGTTCATATTGCATTAGGTCTTGCCTGGTGACTTGTTGGGTTTGATATGGTGGATTTTGTGCCCCTTCTGATTATTGGACCCGTAGAGTTAGAATCCAACTCTCTAATAAACCCATCCTTGAGTGGGAGGTTGTCAGATGGTGGTAAAAGAGGTAGGTCCATTTCTTGTACTATGGTATGCTTGATCTCCAAGGAGTTTTCTAAAACCTTGAAGGTTAAGCTTGTGTTCGCTCCTATCTTGGGTCTACCAGGAGGATTAGAAGGCAGTTGCTGAGTATTGTGATGCTTTAAGGAATTGGTTTGGGTTGGAGGCCTTGGGGTTGTTTGGCTACTTGTATATCATGCTTCTAATAAGTATAGGCCCGTAAGGTTATAATAGTAAGGTTGTAATATGATGGTTAAGGATGGACGATCCATTTGGTCAACCATGATGGGCTTGACGCTTCTCTAAGGTTGATTTTAGTCTGGGATTTGTTGGCAAGTGACGATGAGGGTAGGTGATATCCCTAAGTGTCTTTTCGGACTAGGAATGAGTATTTGAGTAGTGCTGGAGTTGCTTGGTTGACTCATGCACTGGCTATGTTTATGGGTTTCATGAATAGGGTCTTAAAACCCTACCTTGTAATTTTTGTGGTAAACTCCAGTTGTGGAGAATTGAATTATCTAGAGCTTGTGAACCATTTGGGTAGTGTTGCAAGTATTGGTGGATGAGATGTTGTTTGCTAAATATGATACGTGTAATTCGAGGGTAACAAGAAGGTGGTCAGAACTCCTTGAGGACTATGATATGAGTGTGCATCGTTTTTCCCAAATAAGGCTAAGGTTGTGATTGGTTCTCTAAGTAGGGTGCCTATGGGTAGCCTAGCATGTGTTGATGGTGGCAATAAGGAGGTGGCTAGGGTGGTCCATTGGTTGGCAAGATTGAGAGTTTGGTTGGAAGGGGTTGGTAATGGTGATATTGTTGTTGTTGATGGTTCTAATGGTTTATGTGGTAAAAGCAAAGAAAGATCTTGATTTCTCCTTGTTAGAATTGAAGGCCTTGGTGAAAGAGGGCAAGGTGGAGGTTTTCTCCCAGGGGGAGATGGTTCCCTTAGGTACCAAGGTAGGTTGTGTGTGCCTTGTTTTGATGGCTTGAGAGAAAGGATCCTTGATGAGGCCCATAATTCTTCTTATTTTATTCACCCCGGTTCTACCAAATGCATAGAGATTTGAGGGATATGTATTGGTGGGGAGGCATGAAAGGGGACTTTGCCAAATTGTTTCCAGTTGTCATGGTTATCAACAAGTCAAAGCCAAACACCAAAGGCCCAATGGCCTAACTCAAGACATAGAGGTTCCTACTTGGATGTGGGAAGAGATTAATATAGACTTTGTATTTGGGTTGCTCAAGACTAGGAAGGGTTTTGATTCACTTTCTACTAGGTAAGACCATATATAGGGCTTAAGATTATGCTAGGTTATACATTCATGACTTGGTGAGGTTGCATGGGGTTCCTTTATCCATCATATCAGATCGTGGAGCACAATTACTTCACGTTTTTAGAAGTCTTTCATAAGGGGTCTTGGTACAAAGGTTAAGCTTAGGACAGCCTTTCAGCCTCAAATGGATGGCAAAGCCGAAAAGACTATTCAATCCCTTGAGGATATGCTTAGAGCTTGTGTGTTGGAGCTTAAGGGTAGTTGGAATGATCATCTTCCATTGGTTTAGTTTGCCTACAACAATAGCTATCAATCTAGCATCGGTATGGCTCCTTTTGAGTCTCTTTATGGTAGACATTG
>JAPFFP010033055.1:0-15513 GCA_026153255.1 Solanum medicagineum | reverse complement strand
ACAACTCAATCCATAAACAGTACATTACTAAGTATTCCAGTTGAAATACGCATGTATTTCAACTCAATCTAAGGTTTAGAGGAAGCCAAGCCTACCCAGCAGATGACATTTTGCATTCCGAACAAATCTAGCCAAGGTTTTTGCCTCTAAATCACTTTTCAATGCTGCTCCACTATCTAAACATAAGTCATAACATTATTACGGCTAATTTGGCTGTAAAATCTCAAGAAACTAGTGAAATTACATTAATTATGACTACAATGGAGAAAACTAGAGCCCACACTTTTAATTTCAAACAAATCCCCATAAAATGATCCCTATATCACCTTTATTCTATAGCCAAAAATTGAGCCGAAAACATATCCTAGAAGACAAAAAAATGACTCAAAATCAAAGTTCCCTTTCTTATTGGAAAACATTTTTTACCCAACAACATAGTCTAATTCTACAAAACATCAGCCAAATGAACCTTATCTAAGTATACCACAATGTGCCTCTTGAATAGTAGAACAGTTTAGGCTCAAATTTCATCTAATTCCACTGAGAAATGACTAAAATATCGCAATGTAATGTTTTCACTTATTTCCGATATATAACTCACAAAGCGTAGGTATTTCACCTTTAAATATGTGCTGAAAGCAAATTTCAAAACCATCATAGCGTTCCTCATGAAATTCCATGTCACTTAGCCTTTCGAATCACTTAAATCGGATGAAAAATGAGCTCCAAATTACAATATGAAGTGTAGAGGAAATTTGTATATATTTTTTCCAGGAATATGTACACACACATATATAGGGCTACATCTGCCAGGTCACTGCTATATGGTGGTTATAGTTCTTTCCACATGGAAGTAGAAGAGAATGCCATGTCACTCCTCTCTATTAACCTTTCAATTCTTTTTTTTTTGCCATTTCGGGCTCGTTTGGACTATGATTTTTGCAAACGAAGTATGTAACCCTATGGATTTTGGCATTCTGGATCCAACAGTGCAGTCGAATCTCCTAATAGAAGTCCCCCCACGATAAAGTGAGAGTCCCACTTCTCTATACGCAACTTTTAATGAAAAGCCCTCGAGGGTCAAATCACATCTTGATGTCCCTTGTATCAAACGAAGTGTTGTCCTAGAAAAGAATTGATGTTCAAGAGTGAAACATCCTATCAAAATTCTTATTCGGGGAATGGTTCTTGAGGGCATTGACTGAGTCAACTATTAATTAGCTCTGACGACAAAATTTGCAATCCATGATATAATTGCATTGGACTTACCCCTAGCCTAATTCGATCATTCCGGAGCTAATAGAATCATCAAAATTCCACTCCATGACCATTTCCTATGACTTTACTTGAAAACTCACTTTACACCTATAACTTCTTGATTAAATCAAAAATTGCATAAATCCCAAATAACCCGACTAATAGCCATCCCAATGAGTCACTAATGGCCTGAGGTCATTATGCACATGCTCAAATCAACAAGGTAGCCACAAAATTACAAAAATGACCTGGCGGGTCATTACAGGATGGATCCATGGGTTTTAGGATGGTTAATGGAATGAGTCCAGCAAAGTTGGAAAATATAGGGTTTCTGGAAGTTGACTTACAATTAATAGGATGGATCGTTAACGGGGCCACAACTTGTGGATGGTATCATCAAAGGGACGTCTAAAGGATGGAGATTTTCCTATATTTGAGGATGATGTTTGAGGGGACTTAAGGCCCATAAAGGTAATGATAGGTCATCTTGCATGTTCGTCATGTGAAAGGTTCTAATTAAAGTGACTCAACTTTTCATGGAACAAGTTCTACGAACCCAGGTACAAGCCGTAGATGGAACCATGTCCCATGGATGGTGTCTCATGGTTGGCCCCGCCAGTTCTTAGTGAATGGTGTTTTTGGCATTTTCAATTCTTTTAAGTCCTAATCTATATTTGTTTGGCCCTCCTAACCAACTCAACAAACCTAATTCCTATAATTTCTATTCCTAACTCACTCTAATTCTTTCATCCTCATAATCTTCTAGGGGTTCTCAAATAATTCTCTATAGAACAAACGCTCCATTTAAGATAGGGTTCCAAGCTTTTCTAAGGATTTCAAGGTTCTTCTACTCAAATTCTTAAGGACCTCACTAGAGTTATGTAGGGAAACATTCATGGATTAGTTTTTTCCATGAGGCCTAATCCAAAATCTCGTTCTTATCATGGTTTCATGATGATTTATTATAGCCTTTTATGCTATGACTCCCAATGCATGAATTATGAACATTCCTTTAATATTATACCTAATTATGCATGAATTATGAAGAATTAAATAATTAGTATGATTTTGAAGTGAAAGTATATGATTGTAAGTATACATGATTAGGGCTTGATGAATTGATAAGGGTTCCTTAACTAATGCTCCAAATTGATTTTCCTCTATGAATTTTATTCAATTGCATTTGTTTTGACAAAATTGTTCATGGCCCCACACTTATCCCCTGTCTCTTATGATAAAGCTGTGGATTTCTGTGATAATGATCTCAAGTATGTAAAGGCTTGTTTTAAATGACAATGATGATGATGGTTTATGAAAATGGTTATGATGTTATAGTGATAATGATGCTATGATAAGGAGGGTTGTTAAGACCCCAATGTTGATGATGATGTTATGGTAGGAATGTCTACCCACTCTATGAATACTAAAGTAGATGGACTATTGTTTTCATGAAATACTATGATGATAACTTTAGAAGCTATGAAACTATGATTTGAAGAAGTATGAATTATATTGAAAATTTATATATAAGAATGATTTATGTATTCCATTAGATATGGCTTAGCACTGAATGAGATTGGGGATGGGGACTCGACCTAAGGGGTCCCTAATGTAAAGCCTACCTTTCTCGTAACTACACGCCACCTTAGGTGCTGATGATTATGTGCCTATGTGGTATTATGTTAGTGCATCCACAAATGTAAAGCATATACCAAACTAGGAATATTCCCACAAGGTTCATGTTAAAGCACTTACCAAAATGGGAAGAATCCCGTCATAAAGTAAGGTATAGTCTACCTGGGAAAAATAAAATACTCTTTTTCTCCACTTTGAGGAAACATCGAGATTCCATATAATAGTTTGCAAGTCTTATATGTCAGTTATGGTCTTATTCTCACATATGTATAATAGAATTATGAAAAGGATTTTGATTATGTTTCTTCATATGATTTTAAAAGTTGCATTGGTCACGCATATTGTGTCGTTATCCTATTGATTATGATTACACATATTAGTATTATATTATGTTCTCCTTTTATTGAGGGCATACGTACATACTTAGTACATTCCACATACTAACATATACTTTCTTGCCTATATTATATAACCATGTAGGGATGGATGACAAGGCGACTATTGCATTTCATGGCTAGCTTGGGAGTTGAGTTTGAAGATTGTTAGTAAGTTCCCATCCTTCAGTGAATCGCACTTATCAAACATTGTATAGAGCTTCTGTTCCCTTAGGGTTTACTAGACCACCCTCAAATGCTCCATGTGCTCTTTCTGGCCTCAAAAGTATATTAAAATATCATCAATGAATACTACCATGAACATGTCGAGGTAAGGCTGGAAAACCCAATTCTTGAGGTCCAGAAATATTACCAGTCCATTAGTAAGGCCAAAGTACATCACCACAAATACAAAGTGACCATACCTAGTGTAGAAAGCCATCTTAGGGATGTCATTTCCTCTAATCCTTAAGTGGTGATAATTGGATCTCAAGTCAATCTTGCAGAAATGAGTGGCCCTTTGTAGTTGATTGAATAAATCATCTATCCTTGAGAGAGGATACTTATTCTAGATGGTTACCTTATTGAGGTATCATGTCACAACCAAAGCTTTGGGCCTAGACATGACATGGTGAATGGGGAACCCGAAGGAATCCCAAAAAAGATTCTTAGCATATCTATCACACATCCTTAGTTGCAGAAGCAAAACATCACCTACAACAGACATAAAGAAGGGAAATAGGAGGAACACTGGGAAGGTCATTTGGGAAGACATCAAGAAACTCGGTTACAAATGGTGATTGACTCAATGGAAGTCCCTTTGGACTCCACACCTTTAACCCTCATAACATGATACAAACACCTCCTAGAAATCAACTTATAGACTTTAATGCATGAAATGAATCTACCCTTGACCACCAGATCTTGACTTTCCCACTAAAGGACGGGTTCATTAGGAAATTAAAACTTGACCCTACATGTTCTACAATTAATAGACGCATAGTAGGCATGCAACCAATCCATCCCAAGTATGACATCAAAATCTACCATGTCTAATTCAACAAGATCACAAAGCAACAACTTATGCAAAACATAGGACAACTCCTATAAACTTTCCTAGCAACAATAGAGGCACCAATAGGAGTAGATACTTCATATGACTCATGTAACAAATTGGGGACAACATGAAACTTTTTAGCAACAAGAAGGGTAACAAAGGAGTGAGTGGAACCTAAAACAATCAAAGAATACACATCAAAGTTAATGATTTTCAAAATACCGATAGCAACATTGGGGACATCACCAACCCCATGCCTCCCATGTAGAGCATAAAATCGATTTTGCCTTGGGGCACCTCCTTGAGGACCATCTCTCCCCAATGGGACAGCATTAGCACCCCGGACCTTGCCACAGCTTCTTGGACAATCTACCTTCTTGTGACCAAGCTCCCCACATTCATAGCATACATTAGAACCCTTCAAACATGTGGAATTATGATCCTTTCCACACCTAGGACACACATCAATAGGAGTCATCACACTAACACCCTGAGGCCTAGGGAAGCCATTGGCAAGCATCCTACTAGTAGCATGAGGAGGCCCTTGGCATTGATGAAATTTAACACCCTTTTGGAATTTACCCTCAAATCGAGCCCTTTTGGCCTCATGCCCTCTTCTCTTCCTTAATTTCTCCTTCTCCATTTGCTTGGCATAGGTCATCAACCGAGACAAGTCCATCTCAATAATTAGAATGGTTGACCGGAATTCTTCACTTACCAAGTCGGAGACTCCCATCATGAATTTATTCATCCTAGATCTAGGATCATCAAATGAGGAGCATACTTCAAAAGTTGATCAAACATGAGGGCATACTCCATCACACATATAACACCTTGTTTCAAGTTCATAAACTCCACCAACCTTGCCCCCCTAAGCTCAAGAGGGAAAAAGCGATTAAGGAAGGTCAATTTGAACTTCTCCAAAAAAACCACATTACCAACAACCTTCTTACACTTCCATTGCTCATACCAAATTTGGCCCACCCCTTTGAGTTGTTATGCCACCAACTTCGCCTTTTCATTCAGCCTAACACCCATGATATTCAAGATTTTGTATACCTCATCAATGAACTCTTATGGATCTTCATCCACCATTGACCCATTGAAAACCAGAGGATCATCCTCATGAAGTCTCTTACCCTAGCTCCCGGGGTAGTAGCATAAGGGGCTTGGGCCCCTTGTTGGACTTGGTGGGCCACCACTTGGGCAAGCATAGTAAGGGCATCCTAGAGCTCACCATTGGTAGGCTACTCCTCCGGAGTTTGGGCCCTTCTTCCTCTATTATTTGGCATGATCTAGCATAGTAAAGAACAACCATTAGTGGGGAAAAACTCACTACAACTCTATACAATGACATACAACATGAAGAAGGGAAACATTTCCTAAAACATCTCATAGCTATTCATTGTCATGGCGCACTTCACAACCATGAAAAGGACTCTAGTTGGCGTGGTGTGTTAGACTCCGAGGATCTATCAACCTAGTGCTATGATACCAAGTTTTTCACGATCCAAGCCTAGGGCCTAAATGTGACACGGCGTAAGGGAAACCCAAAGGAACCCCAATTATGCCTCGTAAAGCATCATTGCACATCTTTGGTCACGGAAGCTATAAATCAAGCATTCAAGACTAAAGAATGGGGAAAATAGGGCTAAGTGAAAAGCTTGTACAATATCATGGTAAAAATACAAGACTTAAGCTTATATCATAGATACTTAACATGTCCAACAAACACTTCTACTACATAGATCAAAGCGGGGGCCAAGAAAAAGTAATCGGGCTTACCCTCATAGTCAAATTGAACATAAAAGAGAGTCTCAATACATATTAAGAGAGCATAGACTAGGTCCCCGAAGTGGAGGACACACCAACTAGCTTGAATAGCATCGAACTAGCCACATAGAGGAGGACGATCAAATTGGGCACCGGTTCTCTACATGGTGACATCATGTAGGCATAGAATATGTGTTAATACATCTGAATATACTAAGTATGTAGGATGCAATGCAACAATAAGTAGGCATCATAATCAAAATGCATAATTTTATGCAATGGACATAATAGTACAATATGGAATGTATGTTCAATGCTTAAGCAAAACATGCTTAAGTAATTCATACTTATATAGGATATCATATGTGAACAACAGACCAAGCTAGTTGTTCTAGGTATAAACCCCTTGGCGGTTGTGTGGTGTAAACCCCTCACATGGTTGATGCTAATTAGACCTTACCAGCATGGTGATGAAGTATAAAACCCCAACATGGTTAAGAAGTATAAACCCCCAACATGGTTACCCGGGCTCTTATCCCCCCGGATCGGGTATGGTCTAATGTAATACTTTATATAGTATTTATCATATGCTATAGTACAACACTTCATATAGGAATAATAGTACATATAAGCTCATTTCATAATCATAACATCATTCAGATCATATCTCATGCTTTAGACTTTCATTTCCTCAAGAAACCCTAGTCGAACATTTTATCAAACATCTTACGGGTGCGTAATGGGGGTAAAAGACCATGAAATTTAGAGATGAAATCATGCAATAAAATCTGTTGTAAAACCATCAATAAGCACCTTAGAACACCCCCAAGACATTCACATCAAAAGCCTTTATCATATCCAACATTCGATCCAAGATTTAGAGCTCAAAACATAGCAAAACAGTCACAAATTTACATAACTTTAACATAAAGTGTAGTGAATTTCATAATAATTAAGACCTGTTTGTAAATTAACTTTAAATCATACAATTTATGTAAAAGGAGACTTGAGTATCATGGGTGAAAGGAACCCATAAAAGAAACCCACATACCTTAGCTTGGAGGTGAACTTGGGGAAGATTGGAGATGGAGACTTGCAGCTTGAAGGAGAATCTTGAAGGAGAACCTTAGCTTGGGATGAGGGTTTGGGAGAGATTGAGGAGTGAAAACGTAACTAAGTGTTTGAGTGAGTATTGGGAAATGTTTAGGGTAGTATGAGGGTGACATTTGGCTAAGTATAGATAAAAACACATTTAGGAAACTTTAGCCCAAAACTTAGAATATTTTGGACCGCACAGGAAAAAACTTCTAGGAAAAATACACCACTCTATGTCGCGAAGAGGATGTAGAGAAGGAGTTACACTAATGCGCACCCTCGACGCGTCGTGGAGGGAACGCGTAACCTCACTGGAATTCGTCACTTAAAAATTTATAATTGCTAATTTCACTCTTAAATCGGGGTTAGACCCCTTTTCACCTAATTTTGACCCCCTGATCACAAATATGAAGCCAGAATTTTGAAAATGAAAGGATTTTGAGATATACGAAAATTAAAATTCCAGGCATTTCGAGGCAGGTTTTTGGGGTCGTTACACATACAGTTGTTAATGGATGACAGCACGATGAAGAATCCTATGGGGATAATCTATGACGTATGGCTCAAAGTTGAGAAATACATATTCCCCACAAAACTTTTGATCATAGATAGCCAATTTGACTTCGAAGCCCAAATAATCTTGGGAAGGCCCTTCCTAGCCACTAGTTGAGCACTAATGGATATTGAATCAGGCTAACTCAGGTTTAGATTGAATGATGAAGAAGTTGCCTTTAATATTTGTTAGTTAATGAGCAGGTCAAGTGATCTAAAGAAGGATGTTTGGGCACTTGGTGATGTTTGAGTAACTAAAGTTTTCCAAGTCATTCCGCGACAATAAATTAGGCGCTACTTGATGTGCTGCGAAAATATAACACTTTTGATACTTAAAACATGGATTTTTTTGTGTTCTCAATATAATGTTAGTGGGTTTTATGTGTTTTTGTATTTATATCTAAAGGATTACAGGTTGACCATGATTTTGGGAAAAGTTACAGAAGTTGCTATAGATTTGCTATTATACGAGACCCTCTACGAGTGGTAGACCATTGTACGGGCCATAGGGAGGTTTATTGAGAATTTCCAGTGAGAGGCTGATTTTTGAAGTTCATTCTATGAGAATGTAGATGAGTCATAGAAGAGCATTGGTGCCCTGACAATCAAAGAAGTGGAGTTGCAGGAATGTCATCACATGAAACCCTCTTTACAAGTCATAAACCACTTTACAGGTCATAGAAAAGGTGTTATTGAATTGAAGTTCAAAAAATTTCAGTAGTTGAGTACCAAACCCCGATTACGGGCTGTAATCATCAATATGGGTCATCAAGAGCTTTCGTATGGCATGCTGACCAGTTCCGCTATCTTTTTAGGATTTGAATTTAATTATTATAATTAGGTCTTTTAGGTTACTTTCATAAGTTTTCGCCTAGTACTCAAAGAATTCAAATATTTTGAGAGAGAAAATGGTAAGAGAGTCGTTGAGAACACTTGTGGTTGAATTTGATATTAATGTTTCTAATTATTGTTGACATTTCATTGCTTGTGCTTGAATCTTTTGTGCAAGTGTTTAATAATGTCTTCTCAATTCATTATTTCTTCATCTACACATAGCATGAGTAGCTAAATCCATATATAGGGTTGTGGGAACCATGAAGAACTAACAAAGTAAAACTAGATAATTCATAATTCTTTAAAGGTGTATATGCATGTATTAATTAACTCTCTTCATTTTTCATGTTTTCTAGTGGTGGCCAACATTAGAACTCACCTAGTGTTACTAACTAGACTAAAGCAGTAATGAATAGGAAAAAAGTTTAATTAACAGGATTCGATTGATGTGTTCTCATCTAATCAACCGAACTGGGCCAAGGGGAGGTTGTACTGGGACTAATAGGTAGTGGTTAGTAATGCTCACTATGGAGATACGCCAAGTCACATAGTGAAAATCACCTATAACCTTTGACTAAAGGATTTGGTGAACTTAAATTGCCATCATGTATGCTATACACTTAAAGAGAATCAGGTTATCCAGTGATACTAAGTTGGGGAATAATGGGGAACACAATACCCTAGTTTCTTTCCATTATTGACTTCTCTCTTGCGATAATCAGTTAGTTTGCTTTACTCATTGATTATTGTGAACCCCCGGCCCCTTTGGGGACGTAATTTGCTTAACTACTCAGATTCCAAATTGGTGAATTTTCTTGAGTCTACGTATTCCCTGTGCGATCGACCCTAACCTTGGTTATGTTCTATATCTTGATAGTAACCACTTTATCCACTATAAAGGAGGTGTAACTTAGGCGACAACATGATTTTTTCAGTTCCCAGGGAATAGGGCTACACTTAGTGAATTCATTAGTATTTCGAGTGTTAATCCTTAGTTCCCTTATTTTACTTTTGTTTGTTGTTTTTGTTCTTTTCAGGGTATAGGTGTAGAGTATGCCCAACACTTGGAGTCAAGGCGATCCCTTAACTGCATTTGATCCAGAGATCTATCAAACACTAAGAAGAATGGCCCATGTCAATGCCAAAAGTGTGGCCAATGCAACTCTAAATAGGAATAATAACGAGGATGCTGGGAACGAGAACCCACCGCCTTTGGAGGACATTCCATAGCCATAGGATATCAATGCCAATGCTCACCAGTGGAATCTGTAAAGGTTGAATCTTATGGCTATGGAGGTGACTAGAGCTATTGTGCTGCCACCACTATTGGCAAACACAAAATTCACAGTTTTGAGTAGTTACATCAGATGCAACAAAATCGTGGGCTATTCATGGGCTTACCATCGGTGGATCCTCATAGCTATACATAATGTGGCATTTGTCTGTGGGACTCCGTTTCTTCCCATTGTCAATTACACGCAATGTTGCATTATGGCTATCTTAGTTCTTGCCAATTTCAATCACTTGTTGGGAAGACTTGTAGAAGGCCTTTCTGGAGAGGTATTTCCCTAGATCGAAGAAGCTCAAGTTAAAGGATCAGATCAACATCTTCGAGCAACTTCCTGGTGATTTGATAAGCACTAATTGAGAGTGATACGCAATATGTCTGAGTTGCATCCCAGACCACAAAATAGTTGATGACACCTTGGTGGAGATCTTCTACTATGCCATTGATGAGAACAATCAGACCTGTGCTAACACCATCACAGGAGGCATGTTTTAAGATCAACCATTTGTAGGGATTGCGGAGCGAAGGATAGAGTGGTCAAGACAAATTGTACATGGGGGCAGTGGGATAGAGCTTCCACAAAGAGTTCATATGCTATAAGTATGTGTCCAGAGCAAGAAAGAATTAATGAGAAGATCATGCAGCAGATTGCTCAGATTCGCATAGGTATGGAGGTGATGAAGCAGAGCCAAGAGAGAGTGAATGCAGTGGTTCATCAACCTCTATGGGAACCCATGTATGAGGAGCCATACATTGATGTGGATATATGTTTTATTTCTACTAAATGTAGGGTTTCTGGACTAATGACCAAGGGAATCAGGACTATTGGTGCTATGGTCAAGGAAACGAAGGCCAGAACTTTGGTAGAGATAGTTCTTACAAGGACAATCACAGAGGTTATTATGATAGGAAGTAATCATGTCAAGTTACACCTCTCTTTTGGAGGATAAAGTTGTCGTTGTCAAATATAAAACCAAACCATGGTTAGGGTCGAATAGAACATAGAATACGGAGACTCATAAAAATTTCACCAACACGTAATTCAAGTAATTAATAACTCAATTCCCCGAGGGGGGGTTTGCAATATTAAACTAGAAAATAAACTGAACTAACTATCAGAAAGGATAATCAATAATGGAGAGCAACTTGGGAATGGTGTTCCCCATGATTCACTAACCCAATATCCCTAGATAACCCAATTCTTGACTAGAGTATATAATGTTGGACGGTAATTTAAGGTGAGAGGTGAATTTCACTATGTGGCTTGCTCAAAGGTGAGAAGTGAATTTCACTATGTGACTTGGCCCTTCGTCATGATGTGCAATACTAACCATTACCCCTAGTCTCAGTCAACCTCCCCTTGGTCTAGTTCGGTTGATTAGACGAGAAACATCATCAAATCTTGTTAATCAATCACTTTTCCTATTCCTTACCACCTGGATCGGAAAGGTAACACTAGGCAATTATAATGTTGGCTAACACTATAAAACATGCAAAATGAAGAGAATTTATCAATACATGTGAATGCCCTTTCCTAGAATTGCAAATTATCCTGGTTTATTTGGTTAGATTTTCATGACTCCCACAACCCCAAGTTATGGATTTAGCTACTCATGCTATGGGGAGATGAATAAATTATGAATTGAGAAAACATAATCGAATACTTACCCAATTGAATTGAAGACTAAGCAAAGTCAATATTAATTGAGAATCACAAGATTTGAAGATCCAATTAATTCACAAATGTATTCTCCTCCAAAATTGAAGTCTCCAACTACAAAACCCTAAAGCACTTTCTAATGATGTTCTCTACTGTCCTCTCTTGAATAATGACCTAAAAATTACTATTTATAGTATTTACAAACGAGTCCTTAGAAATAGAAAAACTGGTCGGCCACTTTCTACGGTAGACATTTATGAGTCGTATATTGATTTACGAATCTTAAGATTTTGGACTTCACTGCTACAAATCCACTTTATGAGTCTTAGACTTATTCACGACTCGTATTGCACTCTGTTAGACTTCATCAGCATCAACTGGTCCTTCACTAGAATTCACTAGAATTCTTCAAGAAACCTCTCTATAAGACATTGAGAGTGATTTATGATGTGTATAGAGGTCTCGTATGACTGAACTTAGTACCTTATCTTTTACTGGAAATATTTACTAAACCTACTCTACGACTCGTAGAGGGTCCGGTAAACCATCAAAAAGCTAGAAAAGTCTGCAATTTCGCCCTAAAGTCATGCCAATCTACTTTCCTGCAAACTAAAAATAAAAATGCATAAAAACCATAAATATTGCATTGAAAACACACAAAATCTTATGTTTTAAGCGTCAAATATGCTGTGTTTTTGTAGCACATCAACACCCTCAACTTAAAATTATTTGCTTGTCCTCAAGCAACCACTCAATCCATATAGATAATATAGTAGCACACAGTTCTCAACCCAATGGCATACATCACATACAATTCAAACTCCAATATCCACACCAACTTTTCAAAACAAGATTAGATAGCTATTTAGCAAACCAAAACACACTAGTGCATTTGATAAGACAACTATGACAAGCAAGGAAATATCAACATTCCATAATCACTGAACTAGTAAAATGCGAACAATGCAATGGAAATGCCCTTACAAAGAGAAGTCCCACTTTTTACACTCAATGATGATTACAAATTTAGCTTTGGGACTATGTGAATACACTCACTCTAGCAAAAGATGTTCATGCATAATGACAAATAACATAGGCTTGCCCCTATACTCATGACTCAAATTTTCAACTAAATTGACTAAGATCACTTAGAACTTTCTAGGCTTGCTACATAGGCTCAAGGAGCTTTGGTATGGCATTTCAGAAAAATAGTGCTAAAGGCCATCCTTTAACTACGTTTTTTATTTCTTTCACCTTACCAACTCTAATATCTTCACCTTGTTTTCTTCTCATTTTTTAGCTTTTTCCATGCCTTGGGAGTATTGTGTGACAAGAAGATACATCCTAAACTCACAAGTAGGTTTACTGAATGGTGGTTAGACCATCTCTGCTATATAGGGTAGAGTGTTAGCCAGTAAAAAATGCACATGTTTAGAAGATGCATGTCGCAGAGATGAGGATGTTGAGATGGATTTGTCGAAACACCAAGAGTGATAAGATTAGGAATGAGACCATTAGGGAGAAGCTAGAAGTGGCCCCTGTGTCTGATAAGATGAGGGAAGTGAGACTGCAATGGTTTTAACATGTGCAGAGAAGGAGTAGCGATGCTCCTATTAGAAGGTGTACGAGGTTGCTATTACACAGCTACACGGAGTGGTAGAGGTAGACAGAGAAGTATTGGGGGGAGGTGATTAGAGAAGATATGGCAAAACTTGATCTCACCAAAGACGTGGCCTTAGATAGAAAGGAGTGGAGATTGCAAATTAGAGTAGCAGGCTAATTGGTGAATAGGGTTAGGTGGATGTCTGGCCTTCGCATATAGTAGGGTTGCAGGAATAGTCGTGCTTATATCATGTTTGTTAGGATTTGTCGTATGTGAGTTAATTTTATCATATTATATATTGTTATTTGCTTTTCGTTATTAGTCTTCCTCTTTATTCCCTTTCTTTTCCTTGTTGGCATATCTAGTTTATTCTGCTTATGGGTTTTTTAGATGAGGGTTCCTATGAAACAACCTCTCAACTTCTATGAGGTAGTGGTAATGTCTACATAAATTCTACCCTCCTAGACCCCACTTGTGGGATTCCACTGGGTATGTTGTTGTTGTTATTTTGCTTTTTACGCTCAATGTAAGGCATTTTTCTCTTTCGGTTGTACTACTACATGATTTTCTTCTTTTCCTCTTCATTCCAAACTCACCACCTTACTTTTGTGATTTTAACCGTACACTGGCCACCCTAAACTTAGGCTTTAGCTTCTTTGAACTACACAATATCTATTCCCCAAACCAGGGGCACTTACAGTATCCACCCTTAACTTAGGCTTCTTGCCTAATCAAGGTTCACAATGTTCAAGGACAGACTAGGGCAAATCTCAAGATTTTTCACCAGACAAGGTTAGGCTAATTAGGTATTTTTAAAGAGTTGGTACATGTAAGACACAAATTTTGGAATAAGGGATAAAAATGGACTAATAACCAAAGAACAACGGCCTAGGATCCCTTCCTAATCCATTCAATTTTACAATCTAACATAGAGTTACAGGGCAAGCTCTAAGTTAGCACAAAATGCATGAATCTAGCAAAATAAGTTCACACTAACATGTCATTGCATACATTATCAACAAGAGACTCACATATCATACTTCATGTTTCAATTACCCTCACCTATTAGAATAAATATTGCCAAACACTCAATCAAGCATTGTTGCCATTTAACTACTAATCAAAAATTATGGTGGGTACCAAATTTCTAAACATAACATAAAAACATGTTATATGCTATAAGTATTAGTACTATATGCTACACATATCATATAAACATCCTAAACGTGTTGGTTCAGCAAAAATTAAATATTCAAAAGGAAAAGGAACATAGGCAAGAAAACCTCATGATCAAAATTTAGAGAAGTTATGGACCTTAAGCTACTCCAACTTCACTGAGGCCCATAACTACCCATAATTATGCATTGTCCCCAATGCACCAAATCAAGAAAAAATAGAATAAGTAGGGGTCAAAAACATACCTCGACGTCCAAGCGCAAGTCTATGGCTTAGTCTGGCCATCCCCCTCCTTCGGGGTATTCCCCTCAGCTATTTTGCTTTGCCCCGAGCGGCCAATACCCCTTAACTGATCATGCTAACGAGCTAGCCTTATCTCTTCCATGAGCCTCGATATACTCAAGGCCATCCCAAGATCATCATCCTCATTCTCATTGTCCTCGAAAATCTTTATACGTACATTCCTCTTGTCTGGCTCTGCATCTATGCAAGGTCTCTTCTAGAAGGAAGTCTGTGAAGGCTCCATAGATGTAAATAAATCAAATAGTGACACCAGATATATAGTCTCTAGTAGTGCCAAAGGCGCCAGAAGTGATGATGTCATGTCAACCCTAAGCATCTCGATCTCCTAGCGTACAATTGACAAACATAAAGGTTAGGCCTTGTCTACCCTCTTTTGAACCCGCACCTCAAAAGCATCAATGCGAACATTCACTCTAGAAACACGCTCCTGAATGGTAGAGATGGCGAACACCCAGCTCCGCTCCTCAGAGCCTGCAATGGTCTGCTGGTCATATGGACTAAGCTACTGAATAAGCGAAGATAACTGGGCCTCAGCAGGTGATAATCGCTGCACCACGGACTGAATAGAAGAGGCGGAGTGATAGACCCTGCCCGCTATAAAAGGGTGCGAATTGGTGACCTTTGGTACAAAAGCAGTTGTAGTAGGACCTCTCTCAATATCGACTACCTCAGGCTTGTGGGACCTCTCATAAGCAGTAATAGCAGCAACAATGGAGGTGAAAGTCGTCAAACCCTCAGGTTGTGGCTCTGAGGTGAACATCTATTGTGGTGGTAGGGGTTGTGCTCGCTGGGTTGCCACCGGGTTCTCATCATCCTTTACCAGGCTGGGCTCCAAAGTATACTGGGTCTCAACAATCTTGTCTAGCTTAAGAAAGATCTCTACCCTCGACTCTATATACAACGCCT
>JAPFFP010033044.1:0-15514 GCA_026153255.1 Solanum medicagineum | reverse complement strand
CTTGAGTTCCAAAATTGAGCTTGAAATCCTTAGATTTGAATGAGAGAATTGATAGAGTCTTAGAGAGGTTTTAAAGAAGGCTTTGTGAGCTATAAGGTTGCAAAATGGCTAAATATGGGAGATTTCACATTTAAGTGGACATGGGGCTATGACTCCAATGCCCTTGGGTGAAATAAGAAAATCAAGGATAATATTACACAGGTCCTCGCCCCAGGCGCAACGCGGACCAGACATAGGTATGAAAATACAAAGTGGCGCGCCCCAGGCGCATCGCGCCCCAGGCGCATCGCGCCCCAGGCGCGGACAGCGACTGGAAATAAAGTTAGCGAAGATTAATTTTCATTATGGGTCTTCTAAAATTTGAGTTATACCTATTTCCCATTCAATTTTACCCCCTGATCGAGAATATGAAGTCGGATTTTTGAAATCACGCACGACTTTTTAGATATATAGAAATTACGATTATGGGCATTCCAAAGTACACAAAGGGTGTTTCAATATCTCCCCCTTGGGAACATTCGTCCCCGAATGTCAAAGAAACATGCGTAAAAGGAGTAACTTTGAAGATTTCAGCCCGACATGAATACAACAAATGCACTTAAACATCATTTTCAAAAATCTCAAGATATATGTCAAAAATCACCATAAACTTGTTACCATAAATATGAATGCATGCAAAATGACATGAGGCCTGGAATTTAATACTTGAAATCATATATGGGACTTAATTTATTACCCTCGGCTTGAGTAGAGTGGAAGAGATATGGGCATCACTTTTTCATGTCCGCGTCAGCTTCCATGTGGCACTTTCAACTTGGTGATCCCTCCAAAAGACCTTGACAGAAGCTACATATTCATTTCTCAACCTCTTTGCTTGTCTATCCAAAATCTCTACCAGGACATCCTCATAGGTCAAATTATCTTCTACAATACCCACAACCTCTAAAGGCACTATAGCATTTGGGTCACCCACACTCTTTCTCAACATGGACACATGGAAGATCGGATGAACTATATTCATCTCCATAGGCAACTCCAACTCATATGCAACCTTACCAACCCTCCTTAAAACTCTATATGGTCCCACAAACCTTGGGATCAATTTTTCCTTTTTGCCAAATCGGACCACACCCTTCATGGGTGAGACTTTGAACCCATTCACCAACCTTAAACTAAAGATCTCTTCTTCTCATATCGGAGTAGGACTTTTGTCTACTTTGGGTTGTATTCAATCTTTCCCTTATCAACCTAACCTTCTCCAAGGCTTCCAAAACCAAATCCCAGCCTAACAAAGCCATTTCTCCCATGTTAAACCACCCAACTGGGATCTACAATGTGTACCATTTAATGCTTCAATGGGAGTCATGCCAATGCTAGAGTGGTAGCTATTGTTGTAAGCAAACTCAATGAGTAGAAGATGTTCATCCCAACTACCCTTAAACTCCAAAACACAAGCCCTAAGCATATCCTCAAGAATTTGGATAGTCTTTTCGGCTTGACTATCCATTTGAGGATGAAAAGTCGTGCTAAGAGTGACCTTGGTACCAAGACCTCTTTGGAAAGACCTCCAAAAATAGGAAGTGAACTGAGCACCACGATTAGAAATGATAGACAAGGGTACCACATGCAATCTAACCAACTCATGAATATGTAGCTTGGCATAGTCTTCAGCACCATAAGTTATTTAAATCGGTAGAAAGTGAGCCGACTTTTTCATTCTATCAACAATAACCCAAATGTCAACAAAGTGTTCCCTAGTCTTTGGCAGCCCAACCACGAAATCCACGTTGATCTTTTCCCACTTCCAAGTAGGAATTTCTATATCTTGGGCTAGGCCACCTGGCCTTTGATGTTCAGCTTTCACTTGTTGGCAATTATGGCAACCATGGCAACCGACTACAAATTTGGCAATATCTCTCTTCATACCACCCCACCGATACACCTTCTCAAATCTCTATACATCTTTGTGGAACTGAGGTGAATAGAATAGGATCAACTATGAGTCTCTTTCAAAATCAACTTCCACAAGTCATCAACATTAGGCACATACAATTTACCTTGGTACCTAAGGGTACCATCTCCCCCTTGGGAGAAAACCTCCACCTTACCATCTCTTACCAAAGCCTTCAACTCTAGCAAGGTGGGATCAAGGTTTTGTTTTGACTTGACTTCCTCAATCAATGAAGATTTGGAACCATTAACAACTAGTACACCACTATTTCCAACTTCATTCAACCTAGCCAACCGGTGAACTTCTCCAGCCACCTCCTTGTCACCAGCATCAATATGAGCTAAACTACCTATGGACACTCTACTTAGAGCATCGGCTACAACATTAGCTTTGCCGGGATGATAATGCAAATTCATTTTATAATCTTTAAGGAGCTCTAATCATCTTCTTTATCTCAAGTTTAGATCTTTTGGGGTGAACACATATTGGAGACTCTTGTGGTCGGTAAACACATCAACATAAACCCCATACAACTAATGATGCCAAATTTTTAAAGCAAACACCATGACCACCAATTCAAGATCATGGGTGGGATAGTTTTTCTCATGCACCTTAAGTTGCCTAGAAGCATATGCTATAACCTTACCATTTTGCATCAACACACACCCCTATTCAATCCTTAACGCATCATAATAAACCACAAACCCTTCTAACCCTTCCGGTAAGGCCAAAATAGGAGTGGAGATGAGCTTGACTTTCAAAGTTGGAAAACTCTTTTCACATTCATCGGTCCAAACAAATTTTGCCTTCTTTTGGGTCAACTTAGTCATAGGGGAAGCAATAGAAGAGAAACCATTCACAAACCTCCGGTAGTAATCCGTTAAACCCAAGAAACTCCTAATGTCCGTCGGAGTCAAGGGTCGAGGCAATTCCTTATTACCTCCATCTTCTTAAGATCCACTTTAATGCCATCACCCGATACCACATGCGCTAGAAAAGCAACCTCTTTTAACCAAAATTCACACTTTTCATATTTAGCAAACAACCTCTCATCCCTCAAGATTTGCAACACCACCCTCGAGTGAATCATATGTTCTTCCTCACTCCGAGAATAAATCAATATATCATCAATAAAGACCACCACAAACATGTCAAGGTAGGGTTTAAAGATCCTATTCATGAGATCTATAAATATAGTTGATGCATTAGTCAAGCCAAAAGACATTACCACAAATTCAAAGTGTCCATATCTAGTCCAAAAAGTCGTCTTGGGAATGTCGCACTCCCTCGCTTTCACTTGGTGGTATCTAGACGAAGATCAATTCTTGGTAGAGGATACTTGTTTTTATGGTGACTCTATTAAGTTGGCGGTAATCAATGCACATTCTATGGGAACTATCCTTTTTTCACAAACAACACCCGTGCACTCCAAGGTGATTTTCTAGGCCTTATGAAACTCTTTTCCAACAAATCTCTCTATTGATCCTTCAACACTTTCAATTTCACCGGGGCCATACAATAAGGGAGAGTAGAAATGGGTTGTGTATTAGGAAGGAGGTCCATACAAAAGTATATTTCTCTTTCAGGAGGAACACCAGGAAGCTCATCAGGAAAGACATCCACAAACTCATTGACTACCAGAACCGGCTCATTTGGGAGGTTTTTAGACTCGACATCCCTAACCCTTACAAGATGATAAAGGCAACCCTTAGAAATCAACTTTTGGGCTTTAAGACAAGAAATGAACCTACCCTTGACCACTACATTACAATTTTTCCATTCAAGAACGGGTTCTTTAGGGAATTGGAATCTCACCCTACGGATCCTATAATCAACGAAAGCATAGTATGCATGTAACCAATCCATCCCAAGAATAATATCAAAATCTACCATATCAAGTTCACAAAAATCACAAGGCAAGACTTTATGCGATAAGAACACGAGAATTTTTCTATAGAATCTTTTAGTAACAATGGACTCCCCAATAGTTGTAGATACTTCATAAGATTCACACAACAATTCGGGACATCATGAAGCTTTTTGGCAACAAAAGGAGTAATCAAAGAAAGAGTGGTGGCACCCGGATCTATCAATGCATATACATCATAATAAAAACCTTTAACATACCAGTAACAACATCGGGCATCTCATCAACTCTCTGCCTTCCTTGGAGAGCATAGAACTTATTTTGCCTTAGAGCACCCCCTTGTTGGCCTCCCCTTGCTCTTTGGCCCACATTAGCACTTTGGCCTTGAGGACGATCATCTCTACCCTTGTTTTGAGAATAAGGACAATCAATAACTTTGTGACCCATTCCACCACGTCCAAAGCAAGCATTAGAATTTTTTAAACATGGACCACCATGGTTTTTCCCCATACTTTTGGCACTTAGGATTGATCATCCCACCATTCCCACCTTGAAACCTTGGGTTATTATTAGCAAATCTCTTGTTAGGAGCATTGGAAGACCCTTGGCCTTGGAACTTGTGGCCTAGAGGAAGCCGACCACCCTTAGAACCTTGGAAACCACCTTCAAATCGAGCCCTCTTAGACTTACCAATTCTTCTCTTTCTAAGCTTTTCCCCCTCTAATTGTTCGGCATATGTCATGAGCCGAGACAAATCCATATCACTCACTAGCATAGTGGTGCAACACTCTTTATTAACCAAGTCAGACACTACGGACACAAATTTGTTCATCCTTGATCTAGGTTCGGCAACCAATTGAGAAGCATAGTTGGAGAGCTTGTTAAATTGAGGGCATACTCCCTCACATTGATGGATCTTTACTTAAGATTCATGAATTCCATCATCATAGACTTTCTTAACTCAATAGGAAAGAATCGATTGAGGAAGTTGGCTTTGAACTCTTCCCGAGGAATAACATTATCATTTCCCTTCTCCAACTTCCATTGAGTAAACCAAATTTGAGCCTCTTATACACCTCATCTATGAACTCTTGGGGATCTTCCTCCGCCTTGGACCCATGAAACTCTAGAGGGTTCATTCTTGTGAAGTTCCTCACCCTTGAGACCGAACTAGGAGCATGAGGAGCTTGAGCCCCTTAGTTCAATTGGCTAGTCATACCATGGGCCAATATTGTAAAGGCATCTTGGAACTCATCTTGGGCTACCCCTCCATCTTGAGGAGTATGAGGAGCGGGAGGGGCTGATTGTTCCTCGGGAGTACAGGATCTCCTTAGTCTTCCTCTTGATATCAGCATGATCTAGAAGAGCAAAGAGCATTTGTTAGGGGAAAAGCCTTATATTTACATCTAAATCACGATATAGACCATGAAGAAGCGAAACATTTTCTAAAACACCTCATAACCTCCGATTCATAGTTATGACGCGCTTCACAATCATGAATAAGACTCTAATTGACGTGATGTGTTGGATATTCGAGGACCATTAACAACCTAGTTGCTCTGATACAAGCTTGTCACGACCCAAGCCTAGGGCCTAGACGTGATACAGCAAATGGGAAATCCGAAGGGACCCCAAACAAGCCTCTTAACATATCACTCACACATCCTTGGTCATGGAAGTAAAATAAGCATCAACAAGATATAATGAAAAAGGGAAGTGGGACTAAGGGAAGTTTTTTTATTCATAAAAGTATAAAAGAGTCAAGCTCAAAACATATACAAACCATAGTATCCAACAATAACTCTAATTTAGAAATAGGTGGGGGCCGAGACACTCCCCGGGCTCGCCCTCATAATAGTAGGTATCCAACATAAAGAAAGAAGTCTCAACATGAAAAGAAAGCAAATAGATATCGTTCTAGGAGTTGAGGACTTACCAAAGCTTTCTTTAAGAATCGAGCTAGCCATAAGGTGGAGAATGATCAAAAGGAGCTCTGATCCCTACATGGTGATATCATGTAGGTAGAGAGTATGCATTAGTACGTTTGAATGTACTAAGTATGCGAGATACAATACAACAAGATATAAGCCAGCATATTCAAAATGCATACATATAGGCAATGGATATAGTTTCAACATGACATGTATGGTCAATGCTTGTAATGAAACATGCATGTAAACATATAGCTTACATAATATATATAATACATGTGTGGGACGAGACCTTAACTGACATACATAAGACCAAGCCAGCTATAACTAAGAATTCTGAAAGGTTTAGTATAAAGCAAACTTTTTTACGGGACCATGACCCATTTCGGAAAGGATTTCATGACAAAGTGTACTAAATAGATCCACTAGTATAGCAAGGGTAATGAATAATCCTATGGTGGCACATAGTTTGAGGAAAGGAGTATGGACCCTAGGAGATAGTCCACGCCGACATCCAATCCATCGGTGCTAAGTCTAATCCCATGGAATACTTGAAATAATTATACTTTTATCATAACATGAGTAGCTTGTAAGAACATGACTTGAATAGCTCATAAACATGCTTGATCTCTACTAGTGAGCCTATATTGAACATGAAAATAGATCATAATCATACTTGACCCTTACTTTAACATGAATGGCTCACAAGAGGTAAAAATCTTGAAATTATACTTAACTTGATATTTGTAAAATCATAGATACTTGTCATGAATTCAATACATGCTTGAAAGCCTTTAATCATCATAAAGTCACTCGACTTGTAAATCATGTAATCGATCATCAATAACTTGAGAATTCTTGTCTTGTCATTTTATCAAACACATGGTGGGTTCATAATACTTGTTCAAAATCATGCAATTCAAGAGTAAAACGAGATGAGTAAACTCAATGCAAATCAACCCACCAGCATGGTAGTAAAACCCTCATCTAGGGTATCTTGAAATCCATCAGAAAGTTCGTAATAGTTCATAGTTTCATAGCTCAAATCATGCATTCTCAATACACAAAACCAATTCATGAAATAAGTTTGAAATAGATATTCATGCATAACCAATCAATACTTAATAAAATTCCAACATCGTTTTTGTTCATAATTCATAATAAGAGATATTCATAGGTAATATAACTTTAAATCATGCAATTTTCACAAAAGGAGAAGGTTGGGCTCTATAGGTGAAAGGACTCATGGATGAAGACCCACATACCTTAAACCTTGAATTCCTTGAAATGAACTTGAAGTAGACTTAGAGCTTGAAATGAGTTGAGTTCCAAAATCGAGCTTGAAATCCTTAGACTTGAATGAGAGGATTAATAGTCTTAGAGAGGTTTTAGAGAGGGTTATGTGAGCCATAAAGTTGAAAAATTGCTAAGTATGGAGAAATAAGAAAATCAAGAAAAATATTACATTGGTCCGAGCCTAGGGCGCGGACCCGGACCAGACGCGGAGATGGAAATAGACAGTGCCGCGCCCTGGGCTCGGACAGCCACTAAAAATCATAAAATTAGTGAAAATTATTTTGTGCGACGAGTCTTCTAAAATCCAGATTATACCCATTTCCTACTTAATTTTGCACCTGATCGAGAATATGAAGTCGAACTTTTCAAAATCAAGCACTGATTTAGAGATATATGGAAATTATGATTATGGGAATTTTGAAGCACATGAGGGGTGTTTCAATCACATCAAAATCAATCATCTTTAACTCAATCAAATCAACAAGAGCATTCTTATGATGGATGGACTCTACATAATCTCTATAGATTCTTTCAGTTAGAATAGACTCACTAACTAGAGTAGAAACATCAAAGGGTTCAAGAACACTCTTAGGAGTTCTATCAAATATACTAGCCACATAAGGAGACAAAAATGACAATGTGGCCCCAGGATCCATCCAAAACATAGCAATCAAGAATAAAGACTCGAATCATATCCATCACAACATCTGAGGAGTGCTCCTGATCTTGGCGATTGCCCATGGCATATAAATGGTTTGTAGCCCCACTTGCACTTGACGTAGCATCTTTCTAAGTTGCTCGGCTGGTGAGGCTGGTGTAGAAGATTGAGCCCGATCAGCCCACTGTGGATAATCCCTCTAAAAGTGACCCACTTGGCTACACTTGAAACATGCATCACTCCCTTCACGACACCTCCCCAAGTATAATCTGCTGCACTTACTGTATGGTGGCTTACCCTGTGAACCTTGAGCCACACTAGCCTGTTACTAAGATCCCTAGGCTCCAAAATTCTAAGACCTCTAATTATTCCTGTTTTTGGGCACAAGTACACTAGCAGATGATGGTGCTGGCCCTGACTGAAACCTATTTCCATTCTCATTCCCTCTATTTCCAACCTCATGGCTGGATGTCTTGGCCCTCTTATTTCTAAATGCTTCCCTGTCGTGCTGTCTCTTCTCATCAGCTTGTTGTAAATAGGTCATCGACCTTCTAATATCTATATGACTCACAAGTATAGTTCCCCTTCTATCTTTCTTTGGCCCTTTGTCATCAACATACATCCCTATTCTCCCTAAGTCCATTATATTGCACAGTCACAGAGCCCTATTTTAGATTCAAAAACTCTCGTACCTTCGCCTCCCTCCATTCTCTTGGAAAGAAATGCCCCAAGAAGGCTTTCTCGAATACTGCCCAAGTCAGCATTGGGGCTTTCTCTCTTCTACCCTTCTTCCACTAATCAAACCACAGTCTTGCAACACCTTTGAGCTGGTAGGCAGCCAATTCAACTCTATCAACATCAGCTACATACATCACTTAAAACACTTTCTGAAGCTCATCAATGTAGTTCTCAAGATTCTTATTGGGTATAGACCTTGTGAACTCAGTCAGGTTCATGCTCAAGAATTCACGGACTCTAGATGTATCTTGTGCATCCTTTCTACTCACTCATTTGTCTCTCAGCAGGTGCTATGATAACTTGGGGTAGAGTTTGGATAGCCTGACGAAGCTCAGCATTAGAAATTTTAACTTATGATAGCTGCTCAGCAGGGATGACTGGACCTATAGGTTCATCATGTCCCTGGGCTCAGGTGGGTTAACAATCTATCTGGCAGAATGCCTCTTCCTCTGACAGCTCTTCTTGGAGGCATGATCGCAGTTCTGCGAACGTGCAATTCACAGATTAGAAAGGAGATTCATAGAGCTTTAACTCTATCGCATGAGCCAAATCATGAAGGAAGTGTAAATATTCCTAATATACTATATTCGCTTGTTTATAAAGAGTGGTGAATAACACACCCATAAACAAGACTCTACTAGACATGGCTTCATAGACTCCCTAGGACACTTGAACTCTGTGCTCTGATACTAAGTTTGATATGCCCCGAGTGGGTACCATACACGTGGCTCGCACTCTAAGACTATTACTAGTTCCCAAGCGAATCACTTGGCCTCATCACATTCATTCACTTAACATTCATAGAAAATCAGATGAAGACTAAGATGATAAGTAGTGGACCTTCTAAGTCTTTAAAATCATATCAATAACATAGGCTAGTATGAAAGAAACTAGCTGAACATAATCTCAAATCGACAACTCAACTCTAGTCTACGAAGTCTCTATCACTATCATAGCAAATCAGCAGAAGACTAAGATGATAAATAGTGGACATTTTAAGTCTCAAAAATCATATCAATAAAATAGGCTAGTATGAAAGAAACTAGTTGAACATAATCTCAAATCAACAACTCAACTCTAGTCTATGAAGCCTCTATCACTATCATGAAATGATGCAGTCCAAATGAACATCAGTACGTAAAATGTACGAGTATATAAAATGATTGAATGAAATAGATATAGGTAGAATAATACAGAATAACATCAACTTAGAAGATACTCAATCAGAATGTCAAATGCCTATCTACAGCAAGAATAAATAGTAGAAGATGACCAATCTATACCAATCATATCTCATTAAATAAACTCAACTTAGAGTATTATCAGTGTGGGACCTATTTGGGAATTTCTCTTATCTGACAATAATCACTTATGAGCCAGTAATTGTACAACAATCCTACTGATGTTTCCACAATCATTTCGTACTTGCCAGGTAAAGAACAAATCAGATCCCCAAGAGATCTAGTCTCTCTCAAGTCCTCTATTGCTTTCAGGTACTTCAACTCAAGAGGGAACCTCTAATGTAGTGTCTCAATCCTCACCTACGCTTGACAACATAGTTAATTAGTATGAGTTGGATTTACTCTTACTTATTTCAATGCTCGATACTCCTCCTAAGACTCAATGCCATAAAACCATCCATCTCAATTAATCATCTCAATTAGTCTCATGGAGACTCTCATCATCTCATCAGCTCTATCTCAATTGGGTCTTCCGCCTATCATCTTTATTATCTCATCAACTCAATTCTCATTCAATAGCTCAAGGCTTAGATCAATCACTAGAAAAAGTCAATTAGACAAATCTCTAGAATTCAATGATGAATACTCATGGAACCATCAAGTTCTATCAACTCATCGTCATGCTCACCTCATAATCATAATCAACATTCTCAAGTCAAGACTCTAGACTTAATTCCTAGGTTCATTCATGCAATCTTTTACAAAATAATATATAGGGATTTATGAAATAACACATCTAAAAGCATTTATTCAGTAATTCAAGTTTATGATTATCATCAACATATGAAAATATATATAATATATTTAATTTACAAGAAAATATTCAAGAAGGATGCATGGAGATACAAAATACTCACAATTCCTCTATTATCATCAGTAGGGGCACATGGAAGAACATTTTCATGTTTTAGTTTACATACCTAATATGGACCTTTGATAGTCAACCTCATAAGAACTCTTCTCAATCCTCTCGAATTCTCGCTCCTCTTCTCTTCACTTTAGCCCTAGTTTTTGTTAGAAACTTAGAAAGACTTAAGAATGGGGATTGAAACCCTTTTTATGCTCAAAATGACCTATTTTGATTGTGTTTTAAGTTTAGGAAGGGGTTGAAAAAAGTCTGAAATACCCCTCACGAAAAACTAAAAAAAATACACTTCGCCGTACCAAGTCTGCACCGTACCAAGTCCACGTCGCAGACTTGGTCTAATTTAGGGTTTTTTCGCTAGCTTTTTTGATAGAGTTTTCTAATCCTGTAGAAAATATTGGGACCACATCTAAGTATAAATCTGCGATAGGTCTACATCAAGGGCCTGTCGCGCACTTATTCTGGACTGTGTTTATACATCAAAAAATTATTTTTTGATCCGGTTGCTCTAAAAATCAACAAGACCTCTTCCTCACACAATCTTTCATGCTAATCACATTTTCGGCCTCGGATTTGCCATCAGAGTTTGGAAAGTTGCGTTATGCGCACATCTCTCATTTAGGGGTATTTTGATAATTTTACCGGGTGTTACAAATATTACAGTTACACTCACCTTAATTTAATTTACTAAACAAGCATGTAATTAATAAATCTATAAATAGATTTATATAGATGTTTTCTTGATTTTTATTTAATTATAACTAATTATCATAAATATGCATTGTACGTTAATATCATGTCAATTATTAACAAGTGTTATGAATTAAAAGACGAATTGTAAATTCGAGAATTATACTTAGATAATAATCTAAAACAAATTCATTTATTAACAAATAACCTAACTAAAAAACCTTTTGGTTCTTAAAATTACTATGCTACATCATGGTTTAATTCTATTAAATTTAATCCTAAATTTGAACTATATCATACACAATTTGCAAAAAAAAAAAAAAAAAAAAAAAAAACATGATGTACTCAAAAGTTTACATTTTTAATATTATATATAAATTGTGAAATCAAAATAAAAATTATCTAATTAACAAATTATTATTTGAAAATATCGTGGAAGGAAGAGAAGGAACAAATATGTACGATACTCTAAATCTATTAAGTATTAAATTAAACTAAAGTTAAATTATGTGAAACTTTAATCCTTAACATCATTTTTATCAAATAAATTCAACACACATTGAACTTTAAATTTTGTAGCTTGAAATACACATTCGACTCCTTAGACTTGTTAGAATATTTTTTTTAGATAGTCAAACTAAATCATATTCCAATTGAACGCCTCGTTTTCTAGCTAAGAGTTCAATCAAACATTTTCTTTCATGCAATTTTTTTATGCGTACTTCCATTCATCTTTGATTTTAATATTATAAATTGGAGAAGCTCTAAAAAAAATATCAAAAAATCCTAAAAGGGTGAAAACTACATGGTGAAAGTTTTTCTGAAAAAAAAATTAGAAAAATTATTATAAAACTAATACAAAAATGCTAAAATTATAAAGGAACAAAGAGAGAGTAATAATATTTCTTCTTGATATTTGATGTATTTCTTAATATGGAAACCAATATTATAGGCATAAAGTTGGTTAGGTGTACAATTTTTTTCACATTGTACAACTTAGTAGGTAAGTGTGTACATGGATATATATATTCCATATATTTTCAACACTCCCCCTTGGATATCCATGTAATAAAAATATATATAGTTGTTTGTAATACGCATTACATGCTGCCTCGTTAAAAACCTTACCAGGTAAAACCATGTGGGACAAAAACCTTAGTTAAGGAAAAAAGAGTGTAGCGTGTATTTACTCCCTCTCATGAAAACATCATTTAATATCTCTAAGACGACGCATTCCAATTTTGTATCTCAATTTCTCAATGGTGGAGGTTGACAATGCCTTGGTAAACATATCTACTAGATTATCACTGGAACGAACTTGTTGAACATCTATTTCTCCATTCATTTGAAGATCATGAGTGAAAAAGAATTTTGGTGAAATATGTTTTGTTCGATCTCCTTTTATGAAGCCACCTTTCAGTTGAGCTATGCACTCGACATTGTCTTCAAATATGATTGTGGGTACTTTGATATCATTTTTCAGTCCACACTTCTTTTAGATGGAATGTATCATTGATCTCAACCACACACATTCTCTACTTGCTTCATGAATAGCTATTATTTCAGCATGATTTGAAGAAGTAGCAATCACAGACTACTTTGTAGATCGCCATGATATAGCAGTTCCTCCATACATAAATAGATAACCTGTTTGAGATTGGGCTTTATGTGGATCTGGTAAATAACCCACATCTGCATAACCAACAAGATCTGTACAACCTTTGTTAGTATAAAACAGACCCATATCAACTATACCCTTTAGGTATCGCAAAATATGCTTGATACCGTTCCAGTGCCTTTACGTTGGGGAAGAACTGTACCTTGCTAACACATTAACAGAAAATGCTATATCAGGTCTAGTTGAGTTAGCAAGAAACATAAGTGCTCCAATAGCAATGAGATATGGTACTTCCGGACCAAGGAGTTCTTCATCCTCTTCTAGAGGACGGAATGGGTCTTTATTCACATCAAGTGATCTAACAACCATTGGAGTACTTAATGGATGTGCTTTATCCATATAGAATCATTTCAAGATTTTCTCAGTGTAGGAAGATTGATGAACAAAAATCCCATCTGCTAAATGTTCAATTTGCAGACCCAGACAAAGTTTTGTCTTTACGAGATCTTTCATCTCAAATTCTTTCTTTAAATATTCAATTGCCTTTTGGACCTCTGCAGGAGTTTCACAGAGATTTATATCATCGATATAAATGGTGATATTACCTCTGATCCCATTTTCTTAATGAAAACACATGGACAAATGACATCATTTATATATTCTTTATTTATCAAGTACTCACTGAGGCGATTATACCACATTCGTCCTGATTGTTTCAGACCATATAATGATCTTTGCAATTTGATTGAGAATATTTCTCGAGACTTGGTATGCTTCAGGCATTTTAAATCCTTCAGAAATTTTCATGTAAACTTCACTGTCAAGTGAACCATAAAGGCAAGCTGTAACAACATCCATTAGATGTATTTCAAGATTTTCATGTACAGCCAAACTGATGAGATATCGAAAAGTTATTCCATCCATAACAGGTGAATATGTTTCTTCATAGTTGACATCGGGTCTTTAAGAGAAGCCTTGTGTAACAAGGCGTGCTTTGTATCTTACAATTTCATTTCTCTCATTTCTCTTTCGCACAAAACCCCATTTATAGCCAACTGGTTTTACACCATCAGGAGTTTGAACTATAGGTCAAAAATAACTCACGTTTAGAGAGTGAATTCAACTCAGATTGAATTGCCTCTTTCCATTTAGGTCAATCATCTCTGTGTCGACATTCTTCGACGAATTTAGGTTCAAGATCCTCACTGTCTTGCATGAGCTTAAGTGCAACATTATCTACAAAAACATTATTCACTGTAACTTTTAATCGATCTAAATTTACCTCATCAGCAGTGGAACTTATAGGAAGTTCTTCATTCACTTTAGTCTCGAGATCACTGATTTCTTCAGAAAAATCAGGATTTTTCAAGTCTTGACCTTCTTCAGGTTTTTTTTGCGGTATCATCTTTATTATTCCTTAGGCTTCTCTTTCTAGGATTTTTATCCTTTGAACCTAATGGTCTACCACACTTTAGGTTTATTTGGGATTCAGAAGTTGTGATACTAACAGATGGTCCTTTGGGGTCATCAATCCAGATAGGCACATTCACTGCAAGGATATGTGACTTAGTTATCCATTTCAAATCAGTAAATGCATTTGACATTTGATTTGCTATTTTCTGCAAGTGAATGATCTTTTGTACTTCTTGCTCACATATAGAAGTACATGGATCAAGATGAGATAGAGATGGATATTTTTCCACAAAATTTCTCTTTTGATTTCACTGCTTTCTCCCCGTAATTTTGGGAAATGTGTCTCATCAAACCGACAATCTGCAAATCATGCAGTGAACATATCTCCAGTCAGTAGTTCAAGATATCGAATGATGGAGGGTGATTCAAACCCAAACATATATTCCTAATCTTCTTTGAGGTCCCATCTTAGTACGGTATGATAGTGCTATAAGCACATATACAACGTACCCAGAAATTCTTAAATGAGATATATTAGGTTCTTGACCTAAAACCAACTATAATGGAGAAAACTTATGATAATGTGTAGGTCTGAGATGAATCAGTGTTGCGGCATGCAAAATTGCATGACCCCAAACAGAAGTAGGTAACATAATTTTCATAATCAGTGGTCTTGCTATCAACTGCAATCTTTTAATTAATAACTTAGCAAGGTCATTTTGAGTGTGAACATGAGCTACAGGATGTTCAACTCTTATCCCAATTGATAAGAAATAATCATTAAATGTTTGGGATGTAAACTCTGCAGCATTGTCAAGGCAAATTGTTCTAATTTGATTATCGAAAAATTGTGCCCGTAATCATATAATTTTTGTGCCAACAATTTTGCAAACGCCAAGTTGTGAGATGATAGCAAACATACATGAGCCATCTCGAACATGCATCTATTAGCACCATAAAGTACCTAAATGACCCACTAGGTGGGTGAAAAGGTCCTATACGTTCCAAGAATATAGGAGACTCAATTCCTACCTTTGTTTGTGATGGTCCCATAATTAGCTTGCCTTGATAACAAGCAGTACAAGAAAATTTATCATTTAAAAAAATCTTCATATTCTTTAATGGATGACCATTTGAATTTTCTATGATCCGTCTCATCATTATGAATCTGTAACACCCCACACCTTACCATATTGGTACAATTCAAAGGAAACATGATATGAAAGGGACAAGTGACGCTAAATTT
>JAPFFP010033033.1:0-15515 GCA_026153255.1 Solanum medicagineum | reverse complement strand
CCTCTCTCTCTGTCGCTCTCTTCTCTCTTTGCAATTTCTTGGCAGATATACAATTACATATGTATACCAGCTGCATATATACAATTATTTTGACAGATATACATAGTCAATTCGATAGATATACGTATACAATTAATTTCTCTCCACTCTCTGCCCTATCTTGCTCGTCTCTCTCCTACTTCTCTCGATCTCGATTGCCTCTCTTCTCCCTCTTCCGATCTCGCTTGCCATATATACAAATACATATGTATATTAGTTACACTTATACAATTATTTAACATATATACACATACAATATATACATATACAATTCATCTCTGTCCTCCCTCTCTCGATCTCGCTCGCCTCTCTCCTCCCCTCCAGGTCACATAATCGAGGTTATGCCTTGTAATTATGTAAAATATAGTTATTTGACCATATTAAATTTCAAGCCTAGTTTATTTATGAAAATTCCCGAATAAATTAAAATGATAGGAGGATAAGGGATAATTACACCGAGGAACACTTCACTTCAAAAAATTACAAAAAATTAGTCTTCCTTGTATAGGCATGTATAGTCAGTGTATATTTTTGTATCATAATGTATATTTATTGTATAACTCATGTATAAGTAATATGCATTGTATAGTAGTGTATACTTTATATAACTTTTGACAAACTATATTGTATAGTCATGTATAGTTTCGTTGATTTGGGGCCATTTTTTATGCAAATAAAACATGAGTTACTTTTTTGGTAAACTCCTTATTATTTTTTTTTTTTGTATATATATGAAATTTCCCTTCCATAAATAGGAAAGAGAAACAACTTAACAATGCTCCTTAGCTACAATTTGACTAATTATGCACCGCAACTTACTTATGCTTGTTAACTACAATTTGCCTGATTATATTTTGTAGGTTTTAGTTTTGTTTGAGACGAGGGTCTCAGGAAACAGTCTCTCTACCTCTATGAGGTAGTGATAAAGTCTGCGTACATTCTACCCTCCCACATCCCACTCGTGGGATTCCACTGGGTATGTTGTTGTTGTTGTTTGCAGCTTTAGTTTTGTTTGCTATGAGTATCTCCGTTTGTATATTTTGCTTGCCTATATACAAATAGGGTAAGTATATACAAATTATATATACAGTTATAAATTTTTGCATAACTTATACAAATCAGATGTATCAACTAATTATATACAAATTACTAATAGTTATAAATGCTTCATAAGCTATTCAAATCAAATGTAGCAACAAATGTATACAAATAAATAGGTAAACATACAAATCCTTGATTTGTACAAATTAGGAATTAAATTATACAAATTCCAATAAAATTAATCAAAGTGTAGTTGCATTCAATAAATAACTGAAACTATAGTTAAAGTACATAATAGCCATTAATATTTGTCATTTCATGTAGTCTTTTTCCGAAATATTTGCACATGGAGCATGGAGGCGTGGTGTTATGGTGCGCGCCACAAGGGACCCATGATGCACCGATGCCCTGGTGCATGGGGTGCAGGTGCTATGGTGCCCAATGTGCAACATGCTTTCGCGCCCATGGTGTAACGACGCCAGGGTGCTTCATTGTACAGTACAAATTGTAATGTGGCTTTGCAATATCAGAATTTGCAGAAAATATCACTAACATTGTTTTGTCTTAGAAATTAGTTAAATCAAATATAAATAGCCCAAAATTTGTCGTTTAACATCCTACTATATGTTTTCATTGTTTAACAACACGTGAATAAGTTGAAGGAACCAGCTAAGCTTTAGATAGAGTGGCAAGTACTCTTTTACGCTTAAGCAAAGTCTCGTGTTCGAGTTTGGATACAAAGTCGTTTTTATTAGGAAGCGTTTTAACCCCTTTCCGTCCCCTCTCCCTCCCCCCCCCCCACCCCCCAACCCCATGTAGAACTTCCCGGGACAACTCCAAATGAGTCGAAATCCAATATGAGTATAGAATACCAGGCAGGAAACCAAAAAAGAATAAGTTGAAGGAGAGAAATTGGTAGTGGCTGTATCTGGGCTCATTGGACCAGAATCTTGGTGGGCCTAGAAAGCATGGCCCAGTGTTGCAGATGGGCCCAAAATGACCCACTTTCTAACCATTGAGCAATAATTTACGGATCCAAATCCTACTGACATCTGGCCCATTGGGCCGTATATATAGCAAAATAATAGAGGAAAAAACATAAAGTACATTTCTATCTGTGTTAATTACTTATTGAAATAACAGTTTTTCAAAATTATATGTTTTGCCAGACATGTAGCTGATGAAACAAAAACAGGCATCTCAGCATAATCAGGTTAAATTAGATGTAATTTGTTTCAGATATAATAAATTCAATTATGATTCATATAATCTCAACATAATCAAGTTAAATTAGGTGTAATTTGTTTCAGATATAATAAATTCAAGTATGATTCCTATCTGGAATACACTAACCTTAATTTCATATATTTGTATATCTTGTATCAATTTCATCCAACATATTCGATCAATTTTATGCGGTGGATACAATACTAATACTTTGTTAGAGTTTTGGATATCAAGTATCTAGTGTTTCATGCATAGATACATGTATCTAGTGTTAACATATGCATTAATGAATTCAGTGTAAGTGCCATCATCACCGAGCAAAGAGAGACAGACAGAGACACAAAGAGAATGGTGGGAAGGGGGGAGGGAGGGGGAGAGCAAGGGGAGAGAGTAGAAAGATGGGAAAGAGAGACAAAGGACGAGATTATATAATTATTTTAAAGTGTAATGAAATTTAGTAGATATGATAGGGATATTTGTTTAATTAGATAGTTTTGGATATACTAATATTCTTCACATTTAAAATAGTGCAGTACTTGTACTCTCATTCTTTAGGAGTAGTTCGTGACCAAATTATATTAGAATTATAACAACAGCAGCGTCATATCTACAAATAAAGTGTGGAGAGAGTAGAGTATATGTTAATCTTATCACTACCTTATGGAGATAGAAAAGTTGTTTCTAAAAGTCCTGGGATCAAATGCAACAAATTCAACTAAAGAGAAGAAAACAATGGAAAAAATAAAACAACTAACAAGGGAAGCAATCGAAACCCAATAAAAATTATCCTTCTTAGAATTATAATAAGTATATTAAATAAAAATGTAATTAGTTGATAAATATTTTGAAATAAATGTACTATGACAAAGTAATTACATTCAATGAGTAGGTTTTTAAAGTAATTTATTTTGACAAAATCTAAAATGTAACTCTATCTTTTTCATTCAAAAATTAACTTGTGATACATATGGATGATGCTTATATAGAGCATCTCTTTGCTTGATCAATAAGACACTAAGTCTTAACCGATTGTTAATAGAGTTAGTCAATTAACTATTTTCTTAAGAGACTTCTAACAGAATCAATTAACTCCTCTAACTAATACATAACCCAACTACATTCAGCATCAAGTAATACAGCCCCTTAAGCTGATATGTGAGAAGACATTGCGCATAGCAAGCTTAGAAGTCAATAGTTGATGTTGTCTGACACTTAAACTTTTGGTTAGAACATCAGCAAGTTGAGAGGCTGTTGGGATGAACTGTGGTTTAATCAGACCACTTTTCACTTTCTCCCTAACAAAATGGCAATCAATTTCTATGTGCTTGATCTTCTCATGAAAAATTGGGTTAGAAGTTATCTGTATAGATGCCTGATTATCACAATACACTATAACAGGATTAGGCACTTTGCAATTTAGTTCTGTTAGCAGACCACAGATCCAAGTCAATTCTGCAAGTCCCACTGCCTTGCTCCTTATACTTAGCTTCTGCTGAGCTCCTGATTATGGTCTGTTGCTTCTTGGATTTCCAGGACAGAAGTGCACCCCCTAGTTTCACCACATAACCAGTCATTGTTCTTCTGGTGTTGGGACAAGTTGCCTAGTCAGAATCACAGCATACAACTAATTCTTGTGTTGAATTGGATGGAAAGAATAGCCCAAATCCTGGTGATCCCTTTAAGTACCTTACTACCCTCATTGCTGCTTCCATATGAGACTGTTTAGGTCTTTGCATGAACTGACTCAACACTTGTACTGCAAAGCATATGTCTGGTCTTGTGATAGTTAGATATATTAGCTTCCCAACCAACTTCTAATAGCCAAGTACGTCTGTTAGTTCAGGATCATCTTTGTTTCCCACATGAGCACCATATTCAGCAGTTGTGAGCTTGTGATTCACCTCCAAAGATGTAGCAACTGGTCTAGATCCACTGAGCCCTACTTCTGATGTTAGCTCCAGATAATACTTTCTTTGATTTAAGAGTATCCCCTTCTCTGATCTCATAGCCTCAATGCTAAGAAAATACCTTAATTCACCTAAATCTTTAATCATTAAAATGGTGATACAGTGTATTTTTGGCCTGATCTATTAACTCAAATGTGCTTCCTGTGATCGGTAAATCATCCACATAGACTAGTATGATTACAATGTCCCTTCCTTCTTTCTTTGTGAAGATAGAGTGGTCATAAGCACTTTGTGAGTACTCTGAAGTGATCAGTGCATCAGTGAGCTTTATTTCCATTTCCTTGATGCTTGTTTTAATCCATTCAGAGATTTAACCAATTTGCACACTTTTTTGTCTCCCTTTTTATAGAAACCTTGAAACATCTTCATATAAACATCCTCAAACAAGTCACCCTGCAAGAAAGCATTGCTTATATCCATTTGTATCATAGACTAGTGGGTTGAGCCAGTAAGACTCATTACAGTTCTAACTGATACCATTTTTGCTATTGGAGAAAAGGTATCATGGAAGTTCAATCCTTCCTTTTGATTGTACCTCTTTGCCACTAGTCTTGCTTTAAACCTTTCTACTTCTCCATTGGACTTGTACTTGATCTTGTAAACCCATTTTGACCCTATAACTTACTTTCCTGCTGGAAGATCAACAATGTCCAATGTGTGATTCTCCTCTAAAGCTTGGATTTCCTATTCCATTGCTTAAATCCACCTTTTATCCTTAGATGCTTCCTGGAATGATTGGGGCTCCAGTAAAATTGAGAAGGTACTTAGATATGTTTGGTACTGAGGTGACAGTTATTAATATGAAATGTACTTAGAGTTAGGGAACAAAGATGTCTGGTTGATTTCCTTCTTACTCATCTCATAATCTTTCATCCAAATAGGTGGTTTAGATACTCTATTGCTGCTGCTTTTTATTTTTAGGTCCCCATGTTTATCTCGAAGATAATCCTCTGCATGTTCTGCCTCATCTATCATTGGATCTGAGTTATCAGCTCCATTGAGTTCTAGTCCTGAGCTTCCACCTATTTGTTTTGTGTGCACTAATGGCTCAGTAGTGTTAGTATTCTCAATAGTTGCTGAATTGTTATCATCCTGCTCTTCTTGTATGACTTGTCTTCCATGATCTACAGACAATGAAATGTCCTCATAGATAGCTTCTCAGGCCATGGGATAGAATATATCATCTGGATCCTTCTTGGTTCCTCTAAATGGAAAGATTGTCTCTTTGAAACTTACATCTCTACTGACTAAAAATGTGTTTGTTTCTAAGTCAAACAACCTACATCCCTTTTGTGTTTCTTCGTCGTCAATCATGACAGTCTGCCTCACCCTTGAGTCAAATTTACTCCCTCTAGGTAGCATACTAGCAAAACACAGGCAACCAACCACTCTGAGATGATCAAATGTAACAAGTTTCCTATGTAATAGCTCAAATGGAGACTTCCTTTTCAATACAGAAGATGGTAGTTTGTTGATAAGATAAACAACTATTTTGATGCATTCTCCTCAAAACCTTTGTGGAACACCACTTTGAAACTTTAGAGCCCTTGCAACATCTAAATATGTCTGTGTTTTCTTTCCACAACTCCATTCTGTTGAGGAGTGTATGGACAACTACTTTGACGTGTAATGCCTAATAGAGAAAATAGTTCATGACAGCTTGAATTGAAGAATTCTTTGCCATTATCAGATCTCAAAACCTTAATAGTGACACCATATTGATTTTTCATTTTATACAAAAAATCCTTCAACAGAACAACCACCTCACATTTTGATTGTCAGACATACCCAAGTGTATCTACTGTAATCATCCACTAGTGTCACAAAATAAGACTTTCTGTCATAGGTAGGCACCTTAAATGGTCTTCATACATCAACATGAAGTAAATTGGAACAACTAGAAGCAGAAGAATTACTGACTGGAAACTTGAGTTTACTTTGTTTAGCCATCGGACAGACTACACAAAGTTGTTGTTGTGTTCTACTCATCCTAACATTCAAGTCTTCAATTCTATTGAATACTTCTATAGAAGGGTGGCCAAGTCTATTATGCCATAGTTCTGAATCTGCTTGTTCCTTTACTGTATTTCCTGCTTTCATTGCATCATCTTCTTGTAGCTAGTATAGTCCCTCATGTTCTTTACCAATCTTCATAACCTTGCCACTGTAGAGATCCTGAAATGTACAAAATTCTGGATAGAAGATGAGTGAACAACATAACTCCTTTGTTATCTTAGATACTAATAATAAGCTGAACTTGAAACCAAGCACATATAGGACATTTTTCAGCATATGATTTTGTAAAGCAGCAGTTTCTCCTGTATGTGTGATACTACATGTATGTCCTGTGGGAACCTGAACTCCATGTTGTTTATCAATTGCCTTGATATTTGCTAACACACTTTTAAATAGTGTTATGTGATGAGTTGCACCTGAATCTATAATCCAATCACATTTTCCTACTTTTGGCAAAAAGGAAGATATACCTGCAAAGTTGCATTGGTGAACCAGTATAGTCCTTAGGTTGTGAATCAACTTCCTTCCCTTTCAAGCTCATGTAGTGCTGATCATTTGAAATATAATGGCCTCTGGATGATGTTGCATTATCTGAATCAGTTCTAACAGTTGTTTCAGTCTTCTCCACAGAAGTGTGATGAGCTTGTGGATGGTTTCTTGCTGTAGACCCTACTGATCTCAATGTAGTGTCCTTGTTCTATGTTGACAGATGCCTTTTACTCTTAAAATCAGAAGGGCAACCAACTATTCTGTAACAATTTTCCTTCAAATGACCTTTGTATCCACAATGTTCACACACAGTTCCAGAAATGGTCCCTATCACTCCATCATTTATCGTCTTCCTGGACTTAAAATTTCCTTCTCTTCTAACGGCCAGCAAGCTTAATTAATCTCGATTGACATCAATTATTCTCAGCTTCCTCTGAATTTCCTTTTGAACAACTACAGAATATGCTTGGTTCACTTAGAATAGGAGTTCTAAGGAGTATGTCACTTCTAACATGGCTATAAGTTTCATTCAATCCCATGAGGAATTACAACAACTTTTGATTACTCAAATGCAGATTGTAAGCTCTTGATTCTGCACACTCACATATGGGAGGTTGAGGTGCCAACAAATCCAACTCATCCCAATAATCTTTCAGCTTAGAGTGGTAAGATATGATAGTGTGTGCATAGCTATTTCTTTCTATAGTTGAAAGATCCTAGTGAGGTTCGACTTGTGAAACCTTTTATTGAACTCATCCTATACCTTCTTTGCACTTGAAGCTAGAACTATACTTGAAATCAACTCTGGTGCTACCACATTGCTTATCCATGAAAGCACCAAAGCATTACACCTATCCCATTGCCTTGCCAAATCTCCCTTGTACATGCTTCGAATGCAACTTCCATCAATGATCCCCAACTTATTTTTTCCTAACAATGCTAATTCCATAGATCTACTCCAAGGCGTGTAGTTTTCTGCAACAGTTAATTTCAATCCAATCAATAGGGCTCCAGGAAGGCTGCAAAAATAGTGGATGTGTATAATCCAGTTGTGATATATGTGTGTTTCCACTTTGTGATGGCTCTGAATTTGCCATCTCTTTACTTGATCAACAAGACACTAACTAACTCTTAACTGACTGTTAACAGAGTTAGTCAGTTAACTACTTTCTTAATAGACTTCTAACATAATCAATTAACTCATCTCACCAATACACAACCCAACTACAGCATCTCTTTACTTGATCAACAAGACACTAACTAACTCTTAACTGACTGTTACCAGAGTTAGTCAGTTAACTACTTTCTTAATAGACTTGTGTTAATCAATTAACTCCTCTTACCAATACACAACCCAACTACATTGAGCATGAAGTAATGCATTTATATTAATATTCCTTGTCTATCATAACCGTGGTATTGCTAAATAGTATGTGCTACTTTTACTAGAATTATAACAAAAAGGAAAAATGATTGAGATGGCAATTTGATTTTCCCAAGAAAGGGAGCTTTTTTCCCCTTTTCATAATTCAGGTGCACACGGGCAATATTTTCGATGACAAAAAGTCACCTGTACAAATGTCTTTATTAACAAGGAGCAGTACTTGTACTGTTTGAGACGATCATTTTTTCGAAATAATTTTTGTATTTTTTTAAAAAATATTATTATTAGTATTATTGGATAGCAGTTTTATAGATTTTTCATTCATGTTTTTCTATCTAATATTGTAGGGGAGTTTAAAATTTTCACGTATATTGTAATTTCCAACAAAAAAGCTCAGGTTATAATTTGCATAACTCGTAAATTCAAATTTAACAATATAATTGTACTTTTTTAGTCTTAATTTATGTATCAATTTTTATTTTTTTAAGAATTCTTGTATTTTTTATTTTTAAGGTCTGATATTTTTTAGACAAATATCTTTTGAAAATAGTTTTTTTATCTCTATAAGGTAATGATAAGGTCTGTGTACATTTAACCCTCTTTGATATTCCATTTGTAGGATTCCAATAGATATGTTAATATAAAAATCAATTCAATCAATCTTCGAATTTACGTTTGATTAGATCAACTTAATATTCTAAAATTAAAATTTAGACATTAAAAAGTTAAGAGTACTCTTCTCAATATAAAGTTAGACCAACTCAATATTCTTCTTATGTTAATATAGTTAACAATATATTTTAAAATGTATTAATTAAAACTATATATATATATATATATATAAATTAAGACAAATGAAAATATGAGTTTACAAATTATAATACCTTAAATTAAAAGTATCACAGATTCACATTAGAAGCTTACAAACCCAATGCAAAAAGGTTCCTACTGTATTCACTAGTTATGTGGCTGAAAAATAAAGCAGAAATGGGACGCAGAGGATTATAAAATTAGAGTAATTTTATTATATTTTATAATAATATTTTTTTTGATTTTCCATTCGGTGTTTGAAACTCGTGAAGTTCTGACTAAGTTTGAATAATGTATTGTAGGGTTCATTCAGGAGTGACACTCTCAATAGAATTTTTTTAATTTTCAGAACTTGAATCCGAAACCTCTAAGTCGGAATAATATATATTAGAGAGTGAAAACAAGGTCTGATATTCTATTAATTAGAGGTATCAAATATGGGAGGCAAAATCTGTCTGTTTCTTAAATTCATCAAATCTTTAACTTCCGTGATACCCGACAACAAATAAAAAATTTTATGATCATTATTTAATAGTAATAATGTAATTTATTATTATATTATACTTTCTTCAGCTCAAAGTAATCGAAATTTTTAAGAGTCTTTTTAATTTTCAAAGTTCAAAAAGAATGTTTGAAACTTTTTTCATATTTGTCCTTTCATTTATTGAAGTTTTATATTTTTTACGAGATAAATTATAATATATATTTACGATTTCAGAAAGGATAATTGTAGAAAGCATGGTATAAATTTAAATTTTGTCTTTAAATATTTTTGTTAATATGAGTACATTACCTCAGAAATTCAATTAATATGGGACAAATGAAGTATTTAGTGCTAACAATATATAGTATTTAAAGACTTTAATAATTTTTAATATAATAATATTAATGCAGTTATCATTAAATATTTTTGTGACAAATAAATATTTACTAAAAAAGAATTTACTTTTTATTTTTATTTTTCATAAACAGCTTATACATTATATTACATCAAAAGATGATTGAATTGTTATCATCATTTACAATTTTATTGGGGAAATTAGATTTTCCAAAAAAATTATTTAAAAATAAAAGAAAAAATTTAGCTGAATTATGAATTAGCACATCCAATGTGAAGAATATAAAAGCTAAATATCTACTATTATATATTGTACTATATCAATGATTAGTTGTATTAATTTTTTTATTTTGATTTATGTTATGATTTTTTTGATGGATAAAAAGTATATTAAAATAATAATTTAATCATGAATTTTCGTTAATGTTTAACGAGATGACTTGTATAGTCACATAAATATATAATTTATTTTAAACTAAAACTTTTAAAAAAATTTATTTGCAATCAAACATTTTTCTTTTTACATAAATGACGAACTGATTACATAAATTTTTTAAATAATAAAGTTATAATAAAAAGTTTATAAATAAAATATAGTGAGTCATCAACCTTCTGAAAATGATTGATTGGACATATAATCTTTATTTCCTTTTTCTCCTCCTCCTTGTCATATCTATTGTCTCCCTCATTTACCTTTTTACCCTTTCAATTTTTTTTATTTCCATTAAAATTATTTTCTTTCCAAAAATAACACTAATAATACAGTACAATAGTTTTTGGGATTAAGAGGACTGCTCATTTAGGAAAAGAAAAAATAAATAGAAGAAGCTATTACTTTTTGGGAATTTAGCCATTAACAGAGAATTTAAAATTTAATAAATTAAAATTTCAAGACTTTTAATTTGCAATATTGATATAATAATATTAACTATTATACTCCAACTATTCCATAGTAATTGAATATTGAAACTTTTTTAATTATTCAAAATAATTAAAATATTCAAAGTTCAATTAATATAGAATAAAAAGAGGAATTACATGTCTGGTCAAGATTCTAATTAAAATTTACTCGTTTTAATGATAATGATCATTTGTATGTCAATATCATAAATGTTCGTGGTTTTTCCAACGAAGCTTATTGAATAAAATAAGAATTAATTTTTTGAAATATCATATTATATATAAATTGAAATTAACTTCTTTTTTTCGTACTTATAACATATCAAAATTTAAAACTGAATCCAAAGTGGTTCGAGTGTACTACTGCATCACGTACATTTCAACTTTCAAACTTGTGGAAAAGAAAAACCAAAAAAACATAACTTTATTTGTTCATATTAATTCTATCACAACCATAGCTAATTAAATTACTACTATAAAAGTTTATACTTTTTTTCCTTTTTCTAATTGTTAGGTCCTAACGTGTTGTGTACACATCAAAATCTTCCTCCCCAAAAAGTTGTAGACCAAAAAATTATGTGGGTATATATATTCATTTCATCTTGAAATGTTTATCGTATCTTTTATTTATATATATATATATATTTATATATTTAAAAATATTACTTTAAAGAATGATTTGATTATTTTAATTTTTTTAGTATTGAATAATTATTTTATTCATGATACATTACAATTGAAAATATTTAATTTTAATCTTAAAAAATAATAACTAAAGATAAAACAAAGACAAACAACAATAAAATGTACTGGTTGTCAAAACTTATGGAGTACTAAATACATAGTGTAATTATTATGTATTTTGTGTTATTCCCTCGTTTCAATAGTACTTGTCCACTATTTATTTTGCATATTTTTTAAAAGTATGAGTTATGTTTGAAAGTAGTACGAAATTAAGTTTGTAATAATTCTTTTACTTTTCAATTTTGATTAATTCACTTTAATTCAAATTAATTATATTTTTACCTTTGACTTTGTAAGACCTTTTTCCTTCAATTTTTTAAGCGTCTTTTTAAATATTTCAAGATCAAACTAATTAAATTATCAATGGTTAAATTTAAAAGACATTTTCCTAGCTAGCTTTCAATGTTTTCTAGAGCATGAGAATCACTTGATTTATGTAATTAAAAGTTATACGAGATATTATACAAGTAATAATAATACTTCAATTACCATACTCTATCATGTGAGTCTTAATTCTATTTTAAAAATATTTTTACTTCTTCTAAAATAGTTTTAAAAGTTTATGTAACAAGTGACTTAATTTTAACACTAAAATCAATAAAAATTTTACCTACAATCTAAACACTATGTTACTATTGATGTTCTTATAGATAGTTACATTAATTGTTCTACTTGACAAAAATAGTTATCAAAATATAATTAACTATAAAGTATTTAATAAACCGTTAGAATAAACATCAAATAAAACATATAAAAGTCTATTAAATAACATTAAGGTCTCTTTTTAAAATTTTGATTTTAGAACACCGATTTTATTAAGAATCCCTCAATGAGGAGTTTCTGAAGTAGAAATTTAAAAATGATAGAGCTCATCTATAATTTTTTGAGACAATTACAAAATTATGTATTAAAATAGTTAATGATTAAACAAATATCAAAATATAACTTTGTATTTTTCTTGTGTCAGAAACATTTACAAGAGAAAGGGTGAAAATAAGAAACAAAGGGAAGCAAAAATCACTTTGGAATCTTCATTTTGAAATGGTTTTGAAAGATAAAAATGTTAAAAAAAAAATGATTTCGAAATGATAAAGAGACTTACCCAATTTCCTCAAAAAATTATTTTAAATTCGTCTCCCCTAAATAAAGATTATTTTAAAAATTATGTCTCCTAAATTTTAATAGTAAAAATGAGAAATAAAAGGACGGAATTCAAAATATGAGTATTTTAGTCAAAAAAAGGATTGTTGACCGGGAGTTGATCGCATTGATCATGGTCAACTTACACCAATATCTTCTCAAACATGTTTTTGAGCCTCGTAACTCATTTGGAATTCTATGAATATGAATCAATAGTACAAATTGATTGTAAAACATGTTTCGAAACCAACGAAATTATTAAAAGTTCAATCTAAGCATCGAAACTCACTATATTGATCAAAGTCAAATCAAAAAATTTTAATTAACATTTGATTAAAATTATATATAAATACTTTGAAAAATAAACATTAATAATGAAAGAAAAGAGAAAACATTCGAAAAAGTCAATTAAGATCGAGTGTGGGGAATCTATATTGTTCAAAATTGGAGAGAGTTTGATTTTTTAAACCAAAATGCTCTTCACCATTTTCTCAATATATTTTTATGATTTTTTTTCCAATTTATCTTTCAATATCTATAAATTATATTAATCATTCTCTATCTATGTATTTATTTTTACTTGTCTACTATTAAACACTTAATAATATTTTTACTTTTACTTGTTATTTAATATATCAAGAAAAGGTCATTTTTTTCTTATTTTACTCTTAGAACATTTTTCAATGCCTAACACTAAATATTATTAATAAAAATAGTGTAATAAATTATATCAATTATTATTTTCTTAATGAATGTGTCTAATATAAATGTGACAATTAAAAGTGAACAAATGAAGTATATTCGTAATACTTCCTCTCCCTCTGTACGACAGTAATAATAGTTGTCCACTATTAACTTGGCATCGGGATAAAGAAACAATAAATCACGAGATAATTTTATCAAATCAATCTTTGACTATAATAAATACAATGTCTTGAAAAATATAATAAAAATAATTATAATTAATGATAAAATAAATTAGAAAAATTATCTCTCAATTTATCATAAATTGAATAAGTATTGTTAAATATTTAATTTTTAATATAATAGATAAATAAAGATATTCCTATATCTAAGAAGAGACGGTGAGGAGCTTGGGCTGACACATGGTAATGTCTGCTCCTCGGCTGCCTCTTCTTTTGCCACGTATAAGCTGCTCAAGTAAGCAGCTGCTCGACATGCCTGTTTAACCAGCTTGAAAATACATCGGTAATTTTGAATGGTTTTTCCATTATAATTAGACCAAGAAGTTCATGGATTTTGCAAAATAAATTTTCGATGTGCTCTCAAAATTTTATGTGTACATTATAAATTAGTTTTCTATAGGTCTCAACAATTAATAGCTTAAAATATTAAATCGAAACTAAAAGTGAATTTATATTGGGTCCATGCTAGCACAACATTCCTGCTTGAGCAGCTTAAGAGTACATCAGTAATTTTGAACGGTTCTTCTGTTATAATTAAACCAAGAAGTTCATGTATATTGCTAAATAAATTTTCAATGCGCTCTCAAAATTTTATGTGTGCAACGTAAATTAGTTTTCCATAACCTCAATAATTAATAACTTAAAATATTAAATCAAAATTAAAAGTAAATTTATATTGGGCATGTGCCAGCATTGAATATCGTAACTATTAATTAGAGAAAGTGTAGATTTTTTAGTAACTAGTATATAATTTATTACTATCCTAATTGTTCAATTCTGCATGATGTCCTGCTATTTCAATCCTAAAACGATTTTCATGATAATAAATCTGGAAAAATAAAAAAGAAGTGGAAGATATTTTTAAAATTCTGGTATGCATTTTAGGAAACTGAAATTCTCATGAATAGGGCACAAACTTTTTTGACAACTTTTTTTAAAATGTTATACGACAGATTGAGATCTTGAAAATCAACCACACAATTCAGCCAATGAATGATATGATATTTTAGCAGTTCAATGAATTAGTAATACAAATCTTTTTTTAATTCCTTTTTTTCCAATAATAGTACAAAAATGTCGGCAAAATCTTCTGAATTTTGAAAGTTGGAATTTTTCTTTGCCAATTGTTTTAGTGGATATTTTAATTTGCACCCTCTCTTACCTACCATTCTTTGTATTTTTGGTTAGGTTTTTGTATGGAAGTGTTTTTTTAGGCATATGCAACTTTCTTTCCTTGCTAAATTTTGTTCCTCCTCCTCTTTTGTTTGGCACAGACTACTTTATGTGATATTATTTTTAACTTTATAGGCGTATTGCTCAATTTTTTTTCAAATTTCAATTCTAATGTTGCATGTTTGAGTCATCAAAAGAGTTAAAAAGTCAGTACTTCTGGAGTGAAGTTAAAAAGCGTCAAAATGACATAACGAAATCTTATTTAAGGTATTTAAAATGAACAAGACCTAATTTAGATATTTGAATGAGGCCTGACAGTAATTTCCATCTTTAAATGCATGAAAATGTTGAGTTTAACGGGATAGAAAAGACATGATTCATCAGAAAATTACATTATACAGAGAGACGGTCGAATTCAAGAATTAGAAGTGTTGACATGTTAGTTTGCTTACCTTCAAATAATAAAAATATGTCAATTACTTACTAAAAAGTTTGGGATGGAACTCTTTCAAAACCTAAGAAAATAAGCTATATCTACTAAAATGTGAAAAGAAATAAAATTAGGAAAAATGCTAAAGGAATAATCAAGCATCACAATTACACACACATATATATATTCTAGGCGTATAAAGATTAATAATAGTAAAGTTTATAATCAAACTATTGGAACTAATTATAATTAATTAATTATATTAGTTGTATAGTTTATTACTTGGATTATTTTTATTGGTTGGGAAACTATCACACATCATGAGGCACATAGTAACATAGGGAGGAGTATAGGATATAAATATATGTATTATTACTGTACATTATTATAA
>JAPFFP010033003.1:0-15515 GCA_026153255.1 Solanum medicagineum | reverse complement strand
ATATAAAACATGCAAGATGCCTCTTCAAATTCATAAATTATTCCCAACACCTCACACAGAAAGTACAAGATTCTATATACTTAACAAAGGTTAAGAAATCCACTTGCCTTAGTCGAGTCACGGTCAACTTAACACTTTGGCCTTCCCTTTTGAGTGGAATCCGTAGCACCACAGTCTAGTCAAACAAATTGTTACTATTTTCAAAATAAGGTACTTAAAAGTATATGAAAATAACTCATTTATGTAAAATATCTTGTTATAAAAATATTTAGAAAAATAAGAATAACTTACGATAAAATTATCGAAGCTCCACACAATAACCTCCTCCCTTCCACTTAATAAAACTCTCAAACAAGATTAAGAACCCAAAAACTTCTTCTTTTTCTTTTCTTTTTTTTTTTACAGAATGCTCTCTCTCTCTATATATTTTTTTCGTTCTTATTTCTTCTGATCAATTGAGCAGAGTTCCTGCTCTATATATATAGGAAGTGATGCTATAAAGCTTAAGAGACACAATGAATGCTAAAGGCACTTTAAGAAAAGATGTCTGCCAACATTACAAGTTGAAATTAATTATTAGCTCCAGTGGAGCATTAAGAAAGTTGATGGGGAACAAAGAAGATAATGGGTCGTTACAATTGATTATATGATTCTTCTAGTGGTAATTGGCGTGCATGATTTGTCTTGCCGATTAATTTATAATAACTAATATTACATGATGCATCATTGCAGAGGTCAATTGATTTTTTCCTTAATTCAATTCATGACAAATTCTTTTTTTTTTAAACTTTATTTTGCTATGATTCAATTCAATTATTTTTTCCTTTTCTGACTCCCGTGTTAAGGTAAACCTTTGCCATAATTGGCTCATTTGCAAATTCTTACTAGTTTATTTTTGTAAAATCTTCATTTAATTTTTTTAATAAAAGAAAATTGAATTAATTTGTTTAGAAAATATTTCCTGCCCCCTCTAATTGATTCCTTTATTTAATTAGACCGTCCAATCTTTCACTATATAAGGGGAGCCTCTTTTGCCCTTTGAGGACAATTTTTTCTCACCAAAAAAATAAAAAATCATACCCGTTTCCTAAGAAATCACTCCTCACACAAACTTTGCATACAAGAAGAATATAGAATACACTGCGACATACTGCTTTTCTTTTGCTTGGTATTTGTTGGGTTGGTAAGTTTTTAACATTATTATTCTCTTTTGTAGTATACTACTTTTCTTTTTATGTGTTGCAGGTTGTAATCCAAGTCTAAACAGAAGAGTCGCCAGGGGATGGGAGGAGGATGACGGTGAAGCTTTATTTTATTACGTTATTGTATTTTTATTTCTCTGCAAATCTGATGTAATAAAAAATAGTGGAAACTTGGGGATTTAGTTAATGGGGGAGGGGATTACGTGCTAATTATTTTTATTTTCTTTTTTTAACTATCTGTTGTTAATTTGGTTTGGTTGTGTTTTCGTTAGGCAAACCCAATTAGGATTTAATTTCACATTTATTCTAATAATTGTTGTTTTTATGCATAACTAGATATAACATCAAATGGGGTTATGTAGTATGTAGGCTTGAATTTTATTTGTGTTGAGCATGTTTAAATGTTTAGAAATCATGCCTATAGGTATCATGTTATATTATTTTTTGGTCATGCTTAAGTGTTTCGGCTTAGAAAACCTGTTATTGGATATTTCTTTCAATGATACTTGTATGTTAGATATCTTGTCTATAGGAACTTCATATCACTAATTGAGTAGAACTCATGCTCTTAGATTCATTTAATCACTTAGATATTATGCCTATAGGTTTCAATTTTTCACATGTTATAAATCATGTTTATTGACATCTTATTTAGAAATTATGCTTAGGTTCAAATATTTGCATTAGAGAATATATCTATAGGAACTTAATATTAATATTTTATTGCTTAGAAATCATGATTAGGCTCAAACAATTGCATTAGAGAACGTGTCTATAGGATATTAATATTTTATTGCTCAGAAATCATGCTTAGGTTCAAATGTTTGCATTAGAGAACATTCCTACAGGAATGTAATATTTCATAGAAATCATGCTTAAGTTTAAATATTTTTACTAGAAAGCATGCTTATGGTGATTCTGTTTTCATATCCCTCACTTTAACTAAATGACATATATACCTCTTGGATATCATCTTTCTGGCCTTATAATAAGAAATAAACTTTCCCTTTGGTGCCCCAAAATTGCCTTCCCATTCAAGAACTGCCTCATTTGGAAGATGGAAGTCCAGTTTCTTAGTTGGCAATCTATGATGGCATAGCAAGAAGTTAACTAATCCATACCCATTATAACATCAAACTCCATCATTTCCAGCTCAATAAGGTCAGCCCATGTGTCACGGTCACAAATAGTTACTACAAAGTCATAATAAATCCTTCTAGGCATAATAGATTCACCGGTTGGTGTGGACACTTTAAATGGTTTGTTCAATGATTTGGGTGTTCTCTTAAGCTTCCCAGCAACTAATCGGCTAATGCATCATAGTGTAGAACCAGGGTCAAATATACATTATGTGAATAGATGGACAATATACCTGTGACCACATCAGGTGAAGCTTCTAAATTTTGCCAACTCCTAGAGCATAAGTGCAATTTTGGACACCGCTAGAGCTAGCTGCCCCTCTAACACCTCTACCACGGCCCATAGCTTCTTGTTGACCCCTACCTTTTGGATGAACTGACGATGTGATACAAAAGCTGATCTAGTAGGTTGTGCTATAACACCCACATATCTCCTTGGGCAATCTTTTATCATGTGCCTTGGCGCACCACACCAACAACAAGCATCTATCCTAACATGACATATACCTAAATGACTTTTTCAACACTGTTTACAAGGTTGCGTAGGGGTCATTTTTTGGCCTGCTGAATATCCCGTTGTCCGGGCCCCTTACCCTTCACTTATTGGACCAAACTGATTTCTCCTAGACCCCTGAAAGTTGTGGTGGAGCACTGGCTGCAGAGTAGGAGGATGATGGCCTTGGCAGTCTATTACAAAACCGAGGCCTAAGCTCACCTTAGCGTGGTGTAAACTGCCCCGTAGATCTGGCCCTTTTGGCCAGCCCCCTTTCCAACTCTTGTGTCCTTCTCCTTTGTCTCTAATCCTCCAACTTCTGTCCAAAAGCTTGCATTCTCTCTATATCCATGTCTTTGTTCAAGGAAGCAACGGTACTATCTCTGACCAGATACATATCCAATCTATCCACATATCGATGAACTCTATCTGCCATAATAGCAACTACATTAGGACCATACCTGGCCAGGGAATTAAATTGAAGGCTATACTCCCTCACGCTCATGTTCCCTTGGTGGAGGTTCAAGAATTGATCTGCAGGGCGTCTTGGATCTCTAATGGCAAGTAATGGTAAAAAAAGACCTCTTTGAACTCCTTCCAGGTAGTTGGAGGTGCATCTATACCCTTAGATTTCTTCCAAGCTTCATACCACAATATAACCACACCCTTCAACCTATATGCTTCTAACTTGACAACTTCTATACCACTCACATGCATAACATCTAAAGTGTGCTGAATCTGATCAATAAAGTCATGGGGATCTTTATTAGGATTGGACCCAGTGAATGTTGGGGGGTACAAATTAAGGAAATCATGTATCCTTGTGCCAACTTCCCTATTCACACCACCTGCACCTATAACTGGATCTTCTTGTCTTTGACCTTGGCTAGCAACTATACGGGTCAATAGTTGGACTGCATTTCTCAGATTCTGCACGGCAGCATCAATAGGTGGGTCTGGGGGAATTTCACTACTTTCGGGTTCATCAAGAGCTGGAGGAGTTGGAGATACCTGGGTGAATCTCATTTCGTTGTCTCACCAGGCTGGGTACACCAACAACCACTTATATTCCCTTCCCTTTACCTTTGTTTTTCCTGGCATACTTGTTGTACAAAACAATTTAGGAGTTAGACATAATGCACCTATTACCCTTGGCTTTATGGCACGATCTAAAGAATGAAAAGAAAGTAACAATTCCTAAATGCCACGTAGCCTTCTGCTTATAAATGTGTTGCAAAACACATCGATAAACAAGATCTACATAGATACGGCTTTGTAGACTCCCTAGGATGACCGACTCTGATACCACTTCTGTCACGCCCAAAGTCCCGTTAGGGCGGACTGGCACCCGTCGCCGATGAGGCTCGGGAGAACTAACCTATATCCATGCACTTTCTATACATATTATAAGGGATTTCTACATTTAACATGCCTTTAAGAAAATAAATAGTGATAATAAGCTAAAAGGGAAATGCATATGATTAGGCCGTCGGGGCCATGGTGTTTAAAGTACGAGACATGACCATACTTTAATTTACATAGTCTACAAAGCCTATACATAAGAAAAAGTATCTGATAAGGGTCAGGACAGGCCCCGTCTCAACTAACCTTACAATACAAAAATATAAGCTCTAGACACACACAAAGCTCCGAAGCAACCTGGAGCTTGGTAACAACAACTGTATATCCTGTACTCCTACTGGGGAGATCTACTAGCACTTGTACCTGCAGCATGAAATACAAGTCCCCCATAAGGGATGTCAGTATGAGATAATATACTAAATATGAAAGGCAGGAAATAATATATATGAAGTAACAACTCAAATGAAACTATGCACTGGTGTAGGATAAGAGACCACCTTTAGTTGTACTGTAGGATCATATACTTTATGTTCTTTTTATTACTTAACCTTTACTGTATAATCTGTGCACAACATGTAATACAAATGACCAACTGATCAGTGGTTAATCTATATCATGATTGGCCCTGGTTAGGCTTTTCCTTTAACCCCTGGGGCTACCTCCCTTGATAGGACCGACCCTGGATAGGTGATTCTCCCACCCCTCAATAAGCAATATACTTTACTTTATCTTTCAATTACCTTAGAGATGATTCTTTTTGTGGTCATAATATTGGAGCTGTAGGACTGTAGATACAACATCTGACATGTAAATAATCACAAAAGACAACACCGCAATGAAAGGAGTAAGTTCCACAAATAATGAAATGCATAAGAGGTAGAACAACACATGAACTTTATTTAGTAGAAAAAATTTGTGTATCTTGGTATCCAAGTATGTGTGCAGATTTAAAGGTGACTATGTATGGGAGCATATGAACATATGTAAGAGTTAAGACATGGTTAATAGTTGGGTCAGAGTTGGTAAGTGCCTTTATGTGCCAAGAAGGGATCTATGTTTCATGCCAAATAATATGAAATCAAGTAGCCTTACATACCTCGCTGGACGACCTCGTTATTACCTCAAGATAACCTTCCCTTCCTCCAAATATTTATCTACAACATAGTAGGTGATAAAACTAGCATTAGCAGCCAATAGATACATCTTGCAAGCCCAATCTCATAAAAAAAAAACACATGGGCAGCGAGCATATAATTATAAACCTAAGCGTATTCTTTCAAACTTTTTGCCCCAAATTATATTTTCTAATACACATTATCATATACATATCATTTGCAGCCTGTTTGATTACCTTAACAGCCTCATAACAGCCCACAAGGCACAACACATCACAATTCTACCACAACATACAAATAGGCGGCATAACGTTACCTCCCTTCGCTATATTACGACGTTGACGATTCCAAAACTTTACAAACTTGAACCAAACTGTTCCCACAACATTTAAACATACAAATAGTCCTAAAATAGTTCATAAACAGTCCTCAAAATAGGAGGAGGATGTGAGACCATAGCCCCCCATCAATCAGCCCACAAGTTCCTATTACGAGCACAATTACAATATCACACAAAAACTTACTTTCGCGGACTGTAAAAATGGTGCAGCAGCCTTTATAAATCATAATAGAACCAATACTCATTAATAAAAGTAGCCTCCCTTCATAACTAACCCAACCAAGAAGAGAAAAGCTTCCATATAAACAAGAAAAATGTACAGCCACTTCTGGAACACATGCTGTCCAACAATTTCAGCATAGACATAACCAACATAGTCTCTTGTCTTGCATAAGAAAACCATACTAAACACACAACTATAATCACTTACCTTTACCTTCAAGGTTGAGGGCCTCCTTAAGAACCCTAAAAGCTTCTTTTGGCTGCTTTACAAAGTCAAGAAAGAATAAGCAAGAACTTTTGTGAAAGCTGAAAATTTCCAAGTCTAAGAATGAGTTAAAGGGGCTGCTTATAACCCCTTTTAAAGGATTACTTTGGCGACTTTCTTTTCCATTTTAAGCTTATTTTATCAAGTAATTAAAGTACCATTTATTATGCTAAAACATGGGCTAAATTTACACCCTTAACACAGACTTTATTCATAATTGGACTTGGACAAATTCGACATCGGGCCTCGTCTCTTTTTAGCTAGCAAATTTAAGCTAAGCAAATAGGTGGCTCACCTGTTAGCTTCTTAAGTCTTATAAGCACCTCAACTATCTCACTTTATTTAGGGCCATGATCTCCTCGATTTGACACAAATTGAATACACTCGACCCTCTTAAGCGTTATACGTACATATCGCCCTTTAACATGAGATTCAAGCACTTTTAAAAATGGGCGCTAATTTGACCAAACCATAGCATGTTTCATTTACATAGTACTAGTATTGTAAGATGTGGGATGTTACATTAAGGCTATCAATCGTTGAAGTGCAGGGCTTAGCATACATATGGGAAGACATTATTGAGACTTCACACTTATCTTTGATGGTCCTTTCAATAAACTCCTTTAATTGATCGAGTGGAATCATCCCTTCGGCAAAAGCTAGCATCTCCTTGATAGACAGTGCTTGCTTCAGAGAGTTTTCATTGTCCAGAACATCAATACCCTTCCAAAGTGCATCACTAGATTCCCCATCTAGTAAGCATCTACTCTTTCCATCAACTTATCGATGCTAGACTCTTGGTGTTGCATATGCTTGGTCAATCCTTCAATCATCTTCGGCAGATTTGAAGTTGTCCCTATCTAGAGTTGCACATGCTTGGTCATTTCTTGCATGACTATTGGAGGCATTCAAAAGACGCATGGATTATTGTGAAAGTTGATCTCCAGAGGGCTCACATTACGCGATGCATAAGGAGAAGATTCATCAGAGGAGTCACGGTCTCTCTTTATGGTAGGATTCTTAGAACCACAGACCTCAAGTATAGCTAAAGTCTTCTTGATCTTCTCTGCAACACTATTTCCTTCTTGTAAAGCATTCGTAGAGGACCTTGCTCCTTTTGGAGTTAAAGATCCAAAATTAGGAGTTGGAGTGAACGACACTCACAGTGTTAAATTTGTTGTCCTAGAATAGTGGCTTTGATCCTTGTAACAACTCTAAAACTTCCAAAAGTAATGCCTAGGATTCCCTCTACTTCAGCGGAGAACTTGGAATCAACAACCTTAGAGAAAGTTGACTGGGAGATCTTCTTGGAAGCCATTTCAGTATTCTTTGATGCTTGAAAAGTTGAGAAGAGAGGTAGAGATTGTCCCACTGGGCGTGCAAGAATTTGTATGATAATAAAATCTACATGGTGAAAAATATTAATCAAGGAACGAAAAGTACTGCAACAATCATTGTATTTCATTTCAACGAGTGAGTTCTACAATCTCTATAAATCCTCTGATTTGCCTTTTCAAATATAAATTTCAAGGGCTCTTTAGCTAGATCTTGAATCTTGAAAAAATTGATGGATTTCATCTTTACTTGTACTTGAATTCAAGGGTGTTTGGGCTTATCCTGAATTCGGTTGTCTTGATCTTGATTTTTAGATTGATGAACTTAAACTTGAATTTGATATAGACTTGTTCTTGAACTGGATCTTCACATGTACTTGAATACAAAGGCTTTTGGGCTTGTTGTTGAATCTGGTGGCCTTGATCTTGATGTGTTCTTGAACTTGAATACTTCAATTTCTTGATTTCTTGAATTCTTGTTGCTTGTAAAGAAATCTGCATACTTGATCCACGAGCTCTCTCTGGCTTCTTGTTAGAATTCTTAATGTGAATTCTGAATTATGAGGACCCCTATATAGAGTTTTAGAATAGAGGAATCATGAGAGGATCAGGCTTTCTTCCAGCCAATCAGAGTTAAGGTGACAACGCGTACGAACAGTGATCAAAATAGGTTTCTTTTCAAGTGACATGGCGACATTTGATTGGTTGGGTAATTTGACTTTTAAATTATAGAGTTCATGCTTTTAAGGTAGTAAGTATATGTATAAGTATTAGTATAAGTATACGTATAGATATAGATATAATATAGATATAGATATAGATATAGATATAGATAGATAGATTATTGATATTAATTTTTGGTCTACAAATCATCTTGAGAGTGAGTCTTTCATATATTTTTTTGGATTTTAAAATTGTTAGAGTATGTAATCTTATTTATTTATTTATTTATTTTTGATCGACAACATACTCTTCACATGCTTGATTGATCTTAATCATAAAGTACCAATATAAATTGCTTGTTGGCAGTAGTGAAGAGCTAAAACTCCATTTAAAATATTAACAACCAACACGTACTATCTAGAGAGCAAACACATCTGAAACATGCTCCTGCTGCGCAACAATACATTATTTTAGTTATTATATTTATTTATGTATGTACAAATATTTTATCGATGATCGATGGTGAAGCTTCAACTCAACTTAACTTAATAATACTCCAATAAACACTTATTTTTAATATTTTACATCTTTGTAAGGCATTATACGTACATTAAGCCCATTAAAATCTATTAGGTAGATAAATGATGATGAAAATCAAATTAAAGAGCATTATTTATGTGATGAAAGACTACAAGTATGACATTCTTTCAACCATTTCTATCCGTAACACTTCTAGTAAAAGCTAAAGATTTGTGTCCAAATGCAAGACTTAGTAGGACAGTAGAATATGTCTATTAGTGAATGGGGATATCTATGAAGGTGGAACATTATGGAGAATAATGACTTGTAAAAGAAAGACTAAAGCCTGCCCAAAGTCATCAAACATCCTATTTGGATGTAAGGAGGGTGCTTGAATTTGATGTTGATAATTTGGTCTACTTGAAAGTTTCTTCTATGAAGGGTGTGATGCATTTTGTAAAGAAAGGGAAAGAACAAGCTTATAGAGACAAACAGCCAGAGACAAATGTCAATATTGGGGTAATAAGGATGATAAGTAGTGTTATACAGGTTTCCAGTAGATTTTCCAATAGGGACCAGTACGGTTCTAAAAGGTGGCAGATCTAGTAGTAGAGACGATACTAGAGGAGGAGGCTATGAGGGACATTTCTACACAGCTTTAACATAGTCAGTCGCTGAGGCGTTAGATGATTTTGTTACAAGTACGATCACTTTATGCAGTAGCCAGCCTTTTGTCTTATTTTATCCTGAGTCTACTTATTCATATTTATATGTTTATTTTTATTCCCATTTGGGGGATAAGCCTCGAACCTCTTTCACCCCGGCTTCGTGTTTCAACCATCACAAGAGATTCTGTAGCAGTGGATCAGGTATGTTAATAATGTGTGATTATTATTCAGGGGTAGGATACCTGGGCAGACTTGATGTTGCTTGATATTCCAAATTTTAACGCTATTCTGCACATGGATTGGTTAGCTACTTATTGTTTAATTGTAGATTGTTATGCCATGATCATTAAATTCACAATGCCTAATGTCAAAACTGCACACCGGTCTATATAATCTCCTGTGTTCGAGCCTAGAGGTTGGTAGCTATCAGTTGTTCAGAATATTTTACTCATGTTTAAGATGTGATCGCTGAGGCTCATTCAATTAGTTCAATTTTTGTGATTTATGATTATCTAAGTGTGTTTTCAGTTAATTTTCCTTGTCTACCTCCAGATAAGGATGTTGAATTTTCCATAGATTTGGAGCCGAGAACTATAGCCATCTCTATTCCTCCTTATCAGATGGCTCTTTACAAGCTTAAAGAGATCAACTTTTAGCTTTAAGGTCATCTGGATTAGAGTTTGATATGGCCAAGATTTTCTACCTGGGTTTCTCCTATGATGTTTTTAAAAAAAGAAGGATGAGACTCTTAGGATGAGCAGTAATTATAGAAAGTTGAATAAGATGGTGGTTAAGAACTGTTATCCCCTGCCTCGTATTGACGACTTATTTTATCAACCATAGGGGGTCCGCCTTGTGTTTTAAGATCAATTATGTGTCTGATTATCATCAGGTGAGGATTAGGACGGAAGACATATCTTAGACTGCCTTCCAGACCTTTTATGGCAATTATGAGTTCTTGGTTATGTTTTTTTGGATTGACTAATTCCCCCTTTGCTTTTATGGGTATGATGATAAACATATTTAGACTTTATTTAAGTTATTATGATATAATCTTCATTAATGACATTATGGTATACTCATGGAGTCGAGAGCAATATGCCCACACCCGAGGATTGTGCTTTAGATATTGAGGGCCCACCGGCTTTATGCCCACTTTTCTAAGTGTGATGGGGCACATAGTGTCCAAGGATGACATTATGGTCAATCCACTAAGATTGAGGGCATCTGTGGTTGGGCTAGGCCCACATTTATTACTGATGTTAAGAGCTTTGTTGGTTCAACCAAGTAATACTGAAGGTTTATTGAGGAGTTCTCTACTATTGCTACACTGATGACTCGACTAAGTCATTAGGGTGTCCCTTTTTTTTGGCCTGAGAAGTGTGAGTTGAGCTTTCTAAGACTCATGAATATTTTTACTATTGATCCTATTTTGATACTTTCAGTTGAGGGCGAGGGGTTTATAATATATTGTGATGCCTCTAGTATCAACCTGGGATGTGTTCTGATGTAGTAAGGTCAAGTAATTACTTATGCTTCCGATAATTGAGATGTCGTGAGCATAACTACCCAATTCATGATCTAGATTTAGCGGTGGTAGTTTTTGCACTCAAGATGTATAGACACTACTTATTTGGGGTCCATTGAGATATATATACTATCATCTGAGTCTGCAGTATATGATGAGCTAAAGGGATTTGAATTCCAGGCAGAGGCATTAGATTTAGCTATTAGAAGATTATGAACTCTCTATTCTCTATCATATGGGCAGGGTGAATGTAGTGGCAGATGCCTTGAGTTGGACGACGACAAGTATGTGTAGCTTAGCTTATTTGCCTAACGTAGAGCAACCTTTAGAACTGGATATCAAGTCCTTGGCTATTAGGATGGTGAACATTGGATATTTCAAACTCCAAGCAGGTGTTAGCCTTCATTCGGTCTCAATCTACTCTATTTGATCATATATGTGCCAGACGGTACGAGGATGAGTCACTAGCACCTCCAGCGATTGAGTGTTCTAGCGAGGTAATGGCAAGGATACTATAGCCTCAAATGGGGTCCTCGTATTTGATGGCTGATTATGTGTTCTAAGATTTAGGGGTTTGATATTGCTAATTCTACATGAGGCTCATGAGTCTACATTTTCTATCCAGTCGGGCAAAATGACGATTTCTTGGAATTTGAAGCAACATTACTAGTGAGATGGTAAGAGGAGAGATATAGTTGATTATGTATCGCATTGTCTTAGCTGTCAGCAGGTAATAGTCGAGTATTAAAGACCCGATGAAGAGCTTCAGAGGCTTCCCATTCTTGAGTGGAAGTGGGAGCTAATCGCCATGGACTTTGTAATGGTATTGCCTAGACTTTCAAAGGTATAGATAGCATTTGGATCATTGTTGATCGATTGACCAAATCAACTGATTTCCTTCTAGTTGGGTCTTCCTACCATGTTGAGCAGTTACCCTGTACATATACTTGGGATATAGCAATAGTTATGAGGTATTGGTGTCAATTATATTAGATCAGGGTTCACAATTTTATCTCCAGCTTCTAGAGAGCTTTTTAAAGAGACTTGGGCACCTGAGTTAACATTAGTATTCATTCATAGACTGATAGCAAGTCAGAGCATACTATTTGGGTCTTTGAGGATATGGTTGTCACTCCCCAGGAGGGGACTCTTGGCATGGCAGGCACTTGAAAAACCATTATTGATTCCCCAAGAAAATCACCTAGCCTCATTGTCACATCATACTTAACAGCGAAAGAATACTCAGAAAAGCCATCATTTTTGATAAATAAAACTCTATTATAATAATAGTTTCCAATGATCAAGTTTGGAAAATAAACAATTGACAATCCTTTACTCAATGTCTATGAATCCTCTACCAAATAGTCTAGATGGTACCGTGATAGGCCATGACTATCCACATTCAAAGAAATAAAAATACTCAACAAAAACTAAAATGGCTCGTTCGAATAGCAAGGACGGTACACCAAATGTGGGAGTAAAAATTTGGACCTTAGCGATGCACTAGCTAAAGTCCTCTATCACCTGTATCTGCATCATTAACAATGTAGGCCCAAGTGGACATCAGTACATGAATAAAATAGCATTTAAAACGACTAAAGGAAACAAGTAAAGCTCAACTCAAATTAGTCAATTTGACTAAGCGCTCATAACTCAACTCAATGAATATGCAAGTTTAAGGTTTAGAATCATGCTTTGATAATTGACTCAATGTTTTGCAACTCAATTTAAAGCATTATATGCTCAACCAGGTGTTGTATAGGAGTTTCTCTTAACTGAAATCTAGTTCCACCACCTTTAGTTTGGTGATATACAACAAAGGCTACGTTGTTGCCATGCCCATCCTAAACATACCGAGGTAAAGGACGATTAATTCTCTCTTGGATCCAAAATAAATGTCCGTAATTTTGGGACATGAGTATCTTGACTTAACGCTACAATTACCCTACGCTGGTAACGAAGTTTATGGGTTGGAGTAACTACCTACACCCTCCCATATCGATGCTTGATACTCCTTTGAAGAATAAAATATGCTCATGCCAATCAACTCAGCTCAACTAAACACAATCACTCAATAGCTCAATCGATTCGGGTCATCAATCATGCATGGACTCAAGACTAAAACTCAAACTCAATGGTCATTTAGACTCTACTCGATCATACTAAACACATGATAAAGTAAGATGTTCATTATATATGCATAAATACAAGCAATATACTCTCATACTCAATTTACTCAGCCCAAACAATAAAAATCATGGTCTCAATCTGATCAATGCAACAAAGGTTATTTAGAATTCTGCAATTTAAAGTTCATAGTACTGAATGCAAATTTTACCCTCCAATTTCATATGACCAGCATGTAACTCATTAATTCATTCATAAATATGCATAATGACTCAAACTAATTACAAGTATTCTGAGATTAGGATCATGGAATTTTTCCATGCTAATTGTATATAAACTCTATTTAAGTAGGCGAAAGGGTATGTGGAAGGACTCAATCCTATGATGTAGGAAGCCTTATATACTATGAATTAGGAAGAATGATCAACTCTCTAATGACCCTCAAGCTTGAACTCGAAACCATTGCTTCTATCCCGTTCTTCGATGCTGTCAAGGTTTCTAGGTGTATAATGAGGAATAATACACATAGGGTAATGATAAAAGGTCTAAATCAAGTCCAAAACATAATGGTTTTTACTTAAATAAGGTAGGATAATACAAGAATACTCCTCTTAAATCAGTCAATTGGAACCATGAGACCCCATCTAGGGGTCGTGGTTCCACTTACGGGCCATAAGTTATCCCTTGTAGATCAGAGAGCATGAAATTTGGATTACTAGAAATTGGAGATTGGGTTCTACGAACACCTTGATACAGGTCATAAGATGCACCATAAGACATCGTGTCAACTCTTCATGCAGAGTTCAAAAATCATGGTTTCTAGAACATCAATCTATGAAGCATGTCTTACAACCCTTTATAGAAATGAGGGACATCTAAGTAACCATTGTTTAAGATCCAAAAAATTTGATCTTTGAATGATCAACACATGAAACATATTCTACAGGTCTTAGAATACTGTATGGACTATATAATGTGTCGTACATGGGCCTCATACTTGGAAAAGCTTTACTATGTCACAAGGGAAACTATGGCGCCTCATCTATGGGCCATAGATCACTTTATGGGCCGTAGATAACCATTCGTGGTTTATTCCAGAGACTTTTTTGAGTCAGGTTTCTCTAGGCGCCTACTCACACTGGGCAGGGTGAATTAGAGGTGTTACATTATCTCTCCTTTGGAATCATTGGTCCTCGAATGAAAGGTAATCTTGGAACCTAGTTAGGGAACATGTCCTATCATGGACTCTAACAATCAAAAAGTTCACAGATCACTTATGCAATCAATCAATTAAGCAGTTAAGCAAATATTCAATCAACAATCAAACAGATCATCAATTGGAATCTAGGACTCTATTGTCATTCAAACTTTGAATAGAAAGCAACTCAAAGGATAGAAAAGACTCATTACCATGAACTCAAAGGATAGAAAAGACTCATTACCATGAACTCTCTCGTCATCGGTAGGCAGGAACAAGTAAGGGTACTTGGCCTTCATATCCTCTTTAGCATCCCAAGTAGTTTCTTCTATAGACTAATACCTCCACAACATTTTGATAAATGCAATCTCTTTGGTTCTCAATTTGCGAAGATGATGATCAACGATTTGGATAGGAATCTCCTTATAACTCAAACTTTCCTTCATTCTAATACTCTCAATAGGGACAACCAATTGTGGATCTTCCAAACACTTCTTAAGCATGGAAATGTGGAACACCGGATGTATGGCTGCTTACTCTTGCAGTAACTCAAACTCATAAGATACATTGCTCACCCTCTTTAAAATCTAGTAAGGGATAATGTACCTCTGACTCAACTTCCCTTTCTTCCCTAATCGCAGTACACCCTTCATGGGTGAAACTTTCAAATACACCCAATCGTTACCCACAAACTCTAATTCTTTTCTTCTAACATATATTTAGGATTTCTAATGACTCTTTGAAGTCTTCAATCTTTCTCGGATGAATTGGTGAATCAATTTTGGCCGAATTAACTCTGCTTTACCTACCTCAAACCATTTAATTGGTGATCTACATCTCCTCCTATAAAGTGCCTCATATAGGGAAATCTGAATAGTCAAACAAAAACTATTATTGTAGGCAAACTCAATTAGAGGTAGTTGATCATGAAAATTACCCTTGAAGTCAATGAAGCAACCCTCAACATATCCTCTAAAGTTTGAATTGTGTGCTCTACTTTGCCATTAGTCCAGGTGGAAATAGTGCTAAGATTCACTTTTGAACCCATGCTTTTGTGGAAGTATCTCCAAAACTAGGTAGTGAATTGGGCTCCTCTGTTTGAGATGATAAACAAGGGGACTCTATGAAGTATAGCGATCACTCTTATGTATAATCAGGCATAATCCTCTATAGTGTCTGTCGTCTTTACTGCCAAGAAGTGGGTAGATTTTCTCATCCGATCAACTATTACCAAATCAAATCATGCTATCTGCGGGACCTCGATAACCCTATGATAAAGTCCATGTTAATCATCTCCCAATTCCATTCTGAGATCCCAAAGCACTAAGCTACTCTGCATA